>JAVTVY010018763.1:0-72589 GCA_036873755.1 Hanleya hanleyi | reverse complement strand
TACATTTACCTTCACAGCCCTCAAGCTTTGGCAGAGTCTTTTAGGTCAACTCACATCCAGCTCAAGACCTCACTCAGTACGGTCGTCTCCAAGTTCGGCCTCTGCAACACCACCTACAGGGATATCTTCAGATGTCATTCCTCAACCCCCTGGTCCGGTATTGACATCTCTACATCCACATCTGATTTGGTGGCAGTCCCGTTACAATGTCATGCGGGGAGTACCCCTTGTACCGCCAGCTCCACTACACCATCTCTACACCAATGCGTCCGAGACAGGTTTGGGAGCCCATCTAGACGACCTAGAGATGTCCGACAGATGCCGACATCGGATGCCAAACTTCATATCAACCTCTTGGAAATGAAAGCTGTCACCTGTGCAGGCCAGCATTGGAGTTATCTACTGGTGAATTCGTCTCGTCCCATCATCAACAGACAATTCAACTGTCCTTGTTCATACCAACAAGATGGGTACCACGGGATCCTTCCCAACATTCCGTCTGGTTTGGACCCTCTTCGACTGGGCTTTGCAACATCACTACCACATGCATGCTCGTCATGTCCCAGGTCAGCTCTATGTATTAGCAGATCTTCTGTCTCGCCAGACACTGTACTACAGACCGAATGGCAACTGCATCCAGGTCTTCCAACACATCACCCGCATCTGGGAAACCCCCTGATCGACCGGTTTGTGACGAGGAACAATGCACAGCATTCCCTATTCGTCAGTCCGGTTCTGGACCCTCGAGCCTACGCCATCAATGCCCTATCGATCAACTGGCACAAATTCCTTGCATATGCCTACCCACCCATTGCCTTACTGCAGGAAGTACTACAGAAGATTGTTCAACACGACTGCATCATTCTTCTCATTGCTCAGTGGTGTCCTCGTCGACCGTGGTTTCCGGCCCTGATCCCTCTACTCACCGCCTCTCCACGTCGCCTACCACTTTGGGCCAACCTGTTAAGCCAATCCTGCGAAATACCCCATCACAACCCTCAGTGGCTCAACTTATACATCTGCAGACTACCAAGTGTACCCTCACAGACCAAGGATTTTCAGCAGATATTGCAGAGATGATGGTTTCACCCAACCGATCTTCCACATCACAGCACCAGTCTAAGTGGAGATTTTTGGTCTCATGGTATCGACGTCGAGGCTCCGATCCCGACACTGCTTTCTTCTTCACCTGCACCAAGATAAGAAGTTCAAAAGCAGCAGTATTAAAGGGTACCGATCAACCTTGGCCCGGGTTCTACGTTTATCTGCTGGCATTGACATTAGCCTCGATCCCAATATCTCTGCTCTTCTTCATGCCTGTGCATTACAGTCACGTCGTTCCCGACAACTATTACGAAGTGGGCCATTGGTGTGGTATCTCAGCGCATACCTTCGCCCACCATCCTTTGAACCATTACAGTCAGCCTCTATGAAAGCTGTTTCCTACAAGACTGCCTTCCTAGCGGCCTTCGCCCTGGCGTCTAGAGTATCCGAGCTTCATGCCTTGGAGAGGAAATCAATGACTTGGACGGCAGATTGGGCACGCATATCCTTCCGCCCTGTTCATGAGTTCGTCGTCAAGAATGAGACTGTACGACAAGGACCTTGTGCTCAATGTCTGTATTCCATCCCTGCATTATCAGATTTGTTCAAGGACTTGATAACGACATCTTACTGTGTCCAGTACGAGCAATACGTCACTACCTCAGCCGTACCAATCCTATCAGAGGTTCTTGTCGACTACTGATGCTCTCTCTTCTCCCTAGGGCTACTCAAGACATTACCAAGAACACGGTGGCCTCTTGGTTGAGCAAGACCATTAAATGGACATACGAACTATCCCTCGTTGCCTCCCCACTGCTAGCCTCTGCATCTTCTCATGAATTACGAGCCATCGCGTCTAGAGTATCCGAGCTTCATGCCTTGGAAAGGAAATCAATGACTTGGACGGCAGATTGGGCACGCATATCCTTCCGCCCTGTTCATGAGTTCGTCGTCAAGAATGAGACTGTACGACAAGGACCTTGTGCTCAATGTCTGTATTCCATCCCTGCATTATCAGATTTGTTCAAGGACTTGATAACGACATCTTACTGTGTCCAGTACGAGCAATACGTCACTACCTCAGCCGTACCAATCCTATCAGAGGTTCTTGTCGACGACTGATGCTCTCTCTTCTCCAAAGGGCTACTCAAGACATTACCAAGAATACGGTGGCCTCCTGGTTGAGCAAGACCATTAATGGACATACAAATTATTATAACCAGGTTGGCTCACTGGTTATCACATTAATAAGTAAGTCATAGTCCATGTTAAGTATAAACACAACCTAGCTTTATTTAACCTAATCTAATTATCTAACTTTGACGTAATATTAATTCCAATATACACAATTATACAGCACTTCCAGTTATTACAGAAACTATATGTTAGTACATATAGCAATCTACATTTACAAGTCTTACCTATATAACTTACATCTACTAACTGCCTTGGCACTGCAAAGTCGCATGCCAAGATGAATTCTAAAAGTGAACTGACTTAATTTCATACTGACCAATATTTATATCATTGGAGTTTTAGCGAGATCTCCAGGTAGTGATTCCTAACAATCGCAAACACTGTTGACTATTATATAAGTAATTATAATGTCTTGACATGTCTATCGGTTATCCTGTACATTCTACATGACATCTCCAATAACAGTAGGGAGTCTTACCTAATAACAACAAAGGATTATCTTAGACTAAAATGACAGTCTAACTATAATTGACACCTGGCTCCCGTCTTGCAACAGCTGGTCAGAACTTGTCTAACAACACTAATTGAATGTCTACTTCAAGAGTTATGAACTAATCAAACTGTTATCAAAACATCTTATTACAAAATCAATATTCATACCCTTAAATCCTAGTTCTAACATGTGTTACATAATTCTTATTAAGTGCATACATTTATCAGAACTAATATTTACAGCTTGCATATATAGTAATTTAACTCTATACTTATAATGCTAATTCACAATAAACAAACATTAAATAATAATGGAATATAATTGAGGTACATGTTCATTTTTACATGTACATGTCTTATGGCTCTGTTATATTATCCCTTTATATCCAGTGTTCCAGTACGAGCAATACGTCACTACCTCAGCCGTACCAATCCTATTAGAAGTTCTTGTCGACTACTACTGCTCTCTCTTCTCCCAAGGGCTACTCAAGACATTACCAAGAACACGGTGGCCTCTTGGTTGAGCAAGACCATTAAATGGACATACGAACTATCCCTCGTTGCCTCCCCACTGCTAGCCTCTGCATCTTCTCATGAATTACGAGCCATCGCAACATCATGGCCTTTATGGAAGAACGTATCGCTGGATGACATTGTCCAATCCTGTGCTTGGAGTGCCAATTCGACATTCACAGATTTCTATCTGAGAGACTTGTCCGTACAAACAGACAGCCTGACCATGTTAGGGCCGCTCGTTGCTGCCCAACATGTAGTCGCCTAGTCTTCAAAGAAAAAAGGGGGGGCAGTACCGATCTCAAGCCGACCGACCAGTCTGCAAGATGGTTAAGAGTCACAGCAAATCGGTTATCACCAATACCAGCCAGCCAGCTATCAAGACCCCGACACTAGTAAGTACAGTGAGTATAAATGTGTTTATTTCTAGGTAAATCTAGTGTCGGACATTCAAGAAAATTTCATAGGTAAGAAATTGGCGATTGGAGCATATCGTTGGTACTCTAGTATTCGGGTGCAGAAGTCTTGGTCCTTATACCCTTCTTACTGTTTCACTAGTAATTGCCCCTCAGCCCCTACAGTGCTTTACACCCAGGGTTTACTGACTGGTTCAATTACGTACCACAACTATGGTCAGTTGGTTCCACTAGTAGATGGGTGCAGAAGCCTCGGTCCTTATACCCTTCTTACCGTCTTACTAGAAATTGCCCCTTAGCCCCTACAGTGCTTTACGTCCAGGGTTTACTAACGGGTTCAATTTATGGTACCATGCATCTCTGATCATCTCAGCGGTTACAGCCACACTTCAACAAAGCCGAGGCCCACCTCCTACTGTTGGTAGTGGGCAATACAATAGCAGGTGTAGATTTGAGAAATAAATATTAAACATTTATAAATAATGTTGGTATTTATTATCAAATCAAACCTGCTATTGTCTTGACTGCCCGACCCAGCCTCCCCGCACTCTTCTCGGCCTTGCACGCATCACGCTTATAGGCTTATATAAGAAAAAGGATTTGGGGAAGTGCGTTTGGGCGCAGGCGCAGTGTAACCTATTGGCTGAGGCTCCAGAGGGGTGAGAACTTTTAGTCTACAGCAGGATCTCCAAAGGAGGATTATGGCAATACAATAGCAGGTTTGATTTGATAATATAAACCAACATTATTTATAAATGTTTAATGTTCGAGGTTAGGAATTGGTACCAGACTTTGGGTATGCAGGGCCCATTAGGCAAAGGAGAACCCTTTTGTTGAGGTTGAAAGGTCAAAGGTAAAAAAAACCCTGCCCTGTTCCAAGTTATAAATTGGTTCAAAGCATTAGGCATACCTTGCCCATGGGGCAATAAAGAAACTTAAACGGTCAGACAAAGATCATGGTCACCAAGGCCAGAAAATGTGGAAAAAGTGAGAAATTGTGTTGTTCATGTCACAACTCCAGTTCAGAGATATGAATTATGATCAAATTCCAAGTACCTCAAATTCATGGCAATTGATATTTATTGATTCAATTTGATTGGTTACATGTCTGTCCATTTGTCCATCGGTCTCTCTGTAAACTGTTTTGGATTGGTACTTTGGGTATTGCCCAATTTTGTCGTCAAAAGGTCAAAGCCAAGATCACGAGGGCAAAGCCAATGTTGTTACCAAATGTCTGCATTGTACGTTCTAACGTGTTTTTCCATCACATCTGTTCACAGCATTGTTCAGGTTGCAGTCCATATATTAAGCCATTGGCTCTCTTGCTTCCAGTGGCAGAAGTTGTATCTGTTAGCCTGTGGGACAGGTATTGCTCCCATGGCACAGCTCATTCAGCAGGTGATTTCAAATGAGGATGATGAGACTGTGGTTCATCTGGTGTACTCGTGTACGACCTACAACGATCTGTTACTCAAGTCTCGCCTTGATGATTGGTCATCTTACTGGAATATAACCATCCTGTATGTTCTTACTCAGGTATGTCAATAAATCTCGACAAATTAACAGAAGCAAATAAACTAGAAGTCTACATCCTTAGATTAGACAAGCTAGAATGCATTGACCACCGCCTCTTTGCTTATAACAAATGATGAGACGTAGTTGTGAAGTAAGATTGCTATGTGTTGTGTTCATGTAGATTCAAAACAAAAATTGAGTTTTGCATCATGGGAGATGAGCTGATGCTGGAATTTGAATACTCGGCCTATTAAAATGTACAGAATTAATCACACCTATGATCCCCTCACGTGGTGCCTTCACATTTCGTCTTGTGTGTGTAGCAACTTTGCAAGAGTTTAGTGCATGGTGAATGCTATTTGACGAGTGCAAGTGCCGTCTAGCTAGTCTAATCTAAGTTACACACTTCTAGTTCATTTGCTTCTGGTTATGATGACCACCAGGGTTCGTTCACTACCATGACTACTTCAAAAACCTTGAAAATGACAATTTATAAACAAAATTGTAGTGTCCCTTGCCCTCAGATAGTGATATATTATTTGATCATCGAAAAAGAATTTCCAGATCTATTCGAAAAACAATATTTGAACAATATATTTGTTGACAGGACATTCATATGCATGTAAGTAAACAATTCAGAGATTTGATCTGTATAGCTTCAATGACACTGGATATATGCCTTAAAAAGAGGAACTATTACCTTGAAAAGGCCTTGAATATTGAAAGCTTCAACGTGTATGGTTCTTGGACCACTCTATCAGCAGAACTTCTCCAAACTGACAGAATTCTTGATCCAGACTGTTTACAGTCTGTATGGTTTCAACATCTTCAAACACCACATTTATTACTGAGCATAGCTTCATTAACTGACCTTGATGAGACAAATGATGCTTGCGATGTTATAAGCAGACACGAGATAACCTTAACCTGTAATCAGTAGCCCCGTGAGGCTCCCGGGGATTGACCTGGCGTGTCGTTGTGCACACTCCAGGTCATGGTAAGAATAGGTCTCAGCTTCTCAGAGAGCTTGTCGTAAGAGGCGACTAATTGGGGCACCCGTGGGGATCCCGGGTGTGAACAGGAATAGGACCCTACCCGTGTGGTATCCGGGTGTGAAAAGGAATAGGAAACAATGTCGTGATATGACTGAAATAGTGTTGAAAGCGACATTAAATCACATTCACTCACTAAAGAAGTTATGCCAAAATATTTCATTATTTTGGTAACACGTGGGTGCAGCTGATTGATTATCACTTCACCCATACCTTCGAAGCAGGGGAAGGACCAAGCTACTGGAGAATGATGACGACGTCATCTGACAGATTTCATGAGTATTTGCTCTGATTCGTTCACTGGATGAAATGTGTCAATCTCTTGTTTGATGACTCTCCCTCTCCATCACTGACCTAACATTCTTGTAAATACAGTGATCGCTCTCGCAATACAAAATTTAGAAGAGTGACCAACAGCTCTTGCAAATTTTACAAACACAAAGACTGATGCAAATACCTCAAATTCTGAAGTTCGTCTATTCTAGACATTTTCGCCGATATGTCGGAGTGAATTTTTCATACAACATTGAAATTTCCCACCCCGTCTATAAACTCATTTATAGTAATTTTACTTCACAGCTGTGTAGGTTATTATCCGACGTCCTGGCATCAAGCCAGCATGCTATTATGTTGTTAGACCGACGTCATTATGGCCCCAAGATAGCATGGTAGGTATTGGTGATTTTCGGAAGTAATAGTTATGTCAGTTGATTGGTTAACTCGGGGCCAAAATCAACAAACAGGAAATGGCAAAGACAGAATCTTATTGGTGGTATCGAATATTGTGCATGTGCCATGTAAGTCCACTCTGCTAGTTTGTAGAGTGAAATAATCTGTAGAGCTTGAAGGCCTATTTCCACAGATTGCGTCACAACATGCGAGCCACAGTTACGCATTATTGGTGCATTTCCACAGCAGGCGACTTGACGTGTTGCAGCAAACATGCATTGAAATAGCTCTCGTTCTAATTTTGTCAATTAATGTACTTCCGATGTTGCCAAGACATGACGTGTGCTGTGAGTACGGTACCATTGAATAACATTATAGGGCCATTTTTCAGATGTGGTTGTTGCTGTCAAAACACGTGCTGTGGAAATGGGCCTTTCGATTGTTTTTGTTTTACATGTTCAGAAAGCGACCATATTTTTCCATTTTAGGATAGCCCCGAAAGAGTGGATGTTACTAAGAGATATGTGGATGATATCCAATATGGCCGAATTACCCAGGATTCTCTGTCACAGCTTCTTCACACCAGGCCCCAGAACTATTACATTCTTATTTGCGGAACTCCGTCATTTGACAAAGACATGATCTCATATCTGGACAATATTGTAGTACCGCCGAAAAACTTTTTTAAATATTAAACTGTACTTCTATCTTTTAATTTCATCGAAGATTCAATCAGCTTCAAAACATTCGTGTAATCTGCTTTTTCAGCAGTGAAGCATGCTGAAACATCCCAGTTTTCATATTTGATGAGAGTGGGGTCGTTATATGCAATGGACGCAAGAATATCATGCCACATAAATTTGAAACTCTGCCTGCTTCATCTGAATGCTAAAAAGCTACAGCCATGGTTGCATCACATCATGGCTCCTGTCAAATGTTTGGTAAACGGCATGCCATGGCGTATATTTTTGTCGATAAATTTCTTGGGTTTTTTTTGACAATGGTAGACATTAGTTTAGTTTTATGGGGTCAAATTGGTTTTTTTTTGTACCGTACCTGTTATGACATGTCACTTTTACCGAGTGTAAGAAAGTTGATTTCAGTCTAGATTTTGACGCTGATAAAAATAAGTTGTTAAAAGAGAAGAAAACATGTGACTAATGTATACACTGAATGAAAGATCTATCTATTTTGGCGATTTTTTCTACTCGGTTAAATCGGCGTTCAACCTGCGCATCGTTGTCTCTCAAGCGTGCCACCATTTTGGCTCGGGTCGTCTAAGCATGTGACGTCACCCGGGCCTCGCCGCTCTCTAGCGGGGAAGGCGAAAATGTAAAGCAGTGTTGAAAACTGGACACTGGGTAATCACGACACCAACATACTTGATCAAACACCGCTTCAGTTCATTTTTATCTCGCCTTACGAAGTAAAGGGGTGATATTGTGAGGGGGGAAAGAGGGTGTCGGTGTCGGTGTCCCCGGCCTGGAAATTATAAGGTTTTTGATTTAGCAAATTCAAAACAAATCTAGAAAAAATATATATAAAAAATAAAAAAATATGGGGGGTGGGTACTCCACCTGGGGGTACTACCACTGGGGTGCTCCAATGTTAAAATCCCTGTGATAGAGTTTTGCGTTTAGCTGAAGTGCACATTTACATCTGTACTTAGAAAGTTTGTTGCAGTTGTCAGCTGTCATTGGATGATTATGAAACTGAGATGAAATATTAATTTTTGTCCAAATTATGGCAAATGATAAAGAGTTTTCTGTGTAGGTGAATTGTACATGTAGGCCTCTACATGTACAAGGTAAGTTTGCTGCAGTTGTCAGATCTCATTGGATGATTACGAAACTTGGTACCGTACACATGTTTCTTATGATTAGAGGATGTACCTGTGCTATTTAGGAGATGAAATATTAATTTTTGTTTAAATTTTTATGATTTTGTCTAAGTAATTTGCCAATGATAATGTACATGTATATAAAGTTTTCTGAAGCTGTCAGCTTTCATTGGATGAGTTTGACACTTGCTACCCAAGTTAAATGTGATTTGAGGATGTGCATGTGCTAATATTTAAGAAATATGACATTAAATATGAATTTTTGTCCTAATTATTGCAGTTTAGACTTTTTCCATTGATAAGGTTTTTGTTGGGCAAAAATTTACATGTAGATCTGTACATGGAAAGTTTATTGAACATTTCGTGGGATGATTATAAAACTTGGTGGACAGGTTTCATGTTTTCCTTAGGTCAGAGCTGTCCCGCAGTAATCCCACACGGGACTGACTTATCCAGCAGTAATCCCGAATGGCACTGGCCTATCCAGCAGTAATGCCACACGAGACTGACCTATCCAGCAGTAATCCCATATGGAACTCAACTATCCAGCAGTAATCCCCGACCGGACTGGTCTATCCAGCAGTAATCTCATTTGGGACTGGCCTGTCCAGCAGTAATCCCACACAGGACTGACCTATCCAGCAGTAATCCCAAATGGCACTGGCCTATCCAACTGTAATACCACACAGGACTGACCTATCCAGCAGTAATCCCAGACCGGACTGGCCTATCCAGCAGTAATCCCACATGGGACTGGCCTATCCAGCAGTAATCCCACATGGGACTGGCCTATGCAGCAGTAATCTCACACGGGACTATCCAGAAGTAATATGACACTGGACTGCAATATGCAGCAGTAATCCTACACTGGACTGCCTATGCAGCAGTAATCCCACACGGGACTGTCCTATCCAGCAGTAATCCCACAGGGGACTGGTCTATCTATCAGTAATAACACACGGGACTGGTCCATCCAGCAGTAATCCTACACAGGACTGGCCTATCCAGCAGTAATCTCACAATGACATGGGACTGACCTATCCAGCAGTAATCTCACACTGGACTGCCCTATGCAGCAGTAATCCCATGGCACTGGCCTATCCATCCTACATGGGATTAACTTACATGCCGTTAAACCCACATGGGACTGATGTTATTGTCTGAACCAGCTAATCTATTCCAGACATTATTGTCTGTACCACATCACCTATTCCAGACGTTATTGTTTGCTCTACATGTATGATTTCAATACTGCTGCAGCTTCGGCGGATGACCCTGCAAGCGAGATGTTGGGGGTTCTCAGAACGCCTGTTTATTTTATTTCGACTGGTAGATCGAAAGATAATCCAGAGATTATTCTAATACAATAACTCTGCAGCCTGGCAAGTGTGAACAGTCGTTTCGGTTCGTGAGCCTGACGATGTACAAACTCAGATTCAATACCATATTTTGCGTGAACATCGATCTTTGAAACAGCCTGGTAAGAAGTGCAATGAGCACAGTCTTGAGTTTGTGTTTGGAGTAAAATCCTGACGACTGATGTTATGCACCCACTGTTTCAGTACATCTGGTTTCAACATTGGGAAATGTCACGGTCTTTGGAAGGTTTGGATTCCCAGTTCTGTTAGAACAGCCAAATGCCACTCACTGCGGCATGATGCCCGTGTATTTGCGGAACATTGGCACACTACCACTATCAAATCATAACAGTATACAAAATATAAACCTGCAGTCCCGAGAGCTTCTCATACTTCAACGTACAGGGCGGAAGTGAATATGAGCCCAGCTGACGTCATGCAGCGATGCGCACAATTTGTTTTTGGCATTTCTGATTGGTTAAACTAGACACAAGCCCTTGTAATGGCGACACTTATGAATCTGTCCACAAGCTCCAGTTTTTGATGTTTCAATATGAATAGATCGGCGGCAAAAAATAGTTGCTTACATTTTTGGATACAGGGGAGATAGATCTTTCGTTCAGTGTATACATTAGTCGCATGTTTTCTTCTCCTTTAATATCTAAAAAAAGATATGGGTATTCCGGTACATTTAATGAATGTTTTAAAATGTTACTAAATTATTTGTGTGCAGTTTGCGAAATCGCAGCTTCCACAAGAGCCAACATTCAGCTTCAGTATACACCACAGAACAACAGTATAAGTTTGGAGTGTAACAATTGAATTTCCAAATATTCAGCAGTCTTCTTTGAGGATTCATGACCCTTGCACTCTTGACATCAAAATCAACAGGTTGTTTCTTCCCCCTTGATGTCTAGGTATATCCAAAGGACACAAATGAATAATTGATATCCGTGTTCACTTGGTGGTATACGTGTAATTTGGTCACATTTCCACCGCCCGGAATTGGAGTAACACAAAGTCAAAGAGTTTCACTATTTCCTCATCTTCAGGCTGAGTGACTGACTATTGTCTTTGACCTCTACTTTGGTATTTGACCTATCCCCCCATAATGTATCCACTGGCGAAAAACTATAATTTTCAATGATAGGTTTTTTGGACCTCGGTGACCGTACCACAATTTTGGTATGTGACAAACAGACTCCCCAAAAAGTATCTAGTCAGAATAAATTTTAATTTATAATGATTTCTTTAATTTGAGGTCAGTTACCTTGACCAATTTGGTACACAACACATTGTCGGACCCCCTGAACAAAGTTGTGATTTCTTCATTTTGGTGTCTGTGACCTTGACCTCTATTTTGGTCTGCAACATCTTCTACCTCATATGTATCAAGTAACAAAACAGCAATTTTGATGAATATTATATATCACTGACACTGTGATCCATTATATTGGTTAACAAATGTGCTTTATACTGTGTAAATGAATATCTTCATGTCATCCCTTTATTGTAAAAACATATATATATCTTATCATTATGTGATCCATTTATGGTACAAATATGGGGTATAGATGTCATGATTCGTTATATTATCATAAAGAGAAAATTTAAAAAATGATAATAAAGCAATTGTATTATTGCCAAATCATTAAACTACTGTGTAGTTCCAACCTATCAGTGTATTGTTCAGAAAGTCCTGCATGCCTGGGTGATTCTGAGTTACAACAGGTTAGGGTCAACCGTTACCTTCTCACACAAGCGTTTTTAATTAAGATTTCATAATTCTGGCATAATTTCTTGTTCGACATGAAATCATCTAGTAAGAATTTTGAATAACACAGTTCTCTCCCCTGCTAGTCACCTGACTGTTCACTACCCATAATTCCTCCTTGTTCCTACTGCAAGTGGGTCAGGAAGTCATTTTGTTCAGCTCCGTGAAAATTGCCTATTTCTAGCGAAATCACTAGCAGTTGGATTACCTCAGACGTCTGATATTCTGATACACGCTTCCCCCCTTGACTGCATCTCCCCTTCCGTCTCGTATTCCATTACGAATGGATCATCTATCAGTGATACAGTCCTCTGTGGACAAGCTGATAGAGAAGGCTTCAGTAATAGAGCTTCCGGTTTGGGACACAACACCCGGGTTCTATTCGCCGGTCTTTCTGGTCCCCAAGAAAGACACATACGAGATGCGCATGGTTATCAACCTCAAGCACCTCAACAAGGACTACCTCACTCCACCGCCACACTTCCGCATGGAATCCTTCCAGTCTATCCGGTCGGTACTCAAGCAAGGGGAATGGCTGACTTCTCTGGATTTAAGGGATGCATATCTTCATATCCCGATACATCCGGAGGGGAGGAAGTACTTAAGATTCATGGCCGGCAAACGACGCTTCCAAATTCAATTGCTTCCGTTCGGCCTGTCAACTTCCCCTTGGGTGTTCACACGAGCGTTTACACCAGTGGCACTATTCCTGCACAGTCTAGGTATAAAGTACCACTTTTATATCGACGACTCACTGCTGAGGAATGCCTGCAAAGAGCAATTAATCGACTTATATCGACTTCTCTGGGTTATCTCCCACACGAAGAGAAGTCAGAACTGACTCCGTCGCAAAGGCGCAAATTTCTGGGGGTGGAATACGATACGCTTTTAGCTCTCGCGAAACCCCCAGAAGATCGTTGGCAAAAGATAACAACGAAGATACCTAAATTCCTCAAGTTATCTCAAGCCAGGGCTCTACACTCGGCTGCGATAAACGGCCTCTTGACGTCAACACAGGACGTAACTCCAAGAGGGCGTTTGCAGCTTCGTCCCTTAATGATTTACGTCGATCATCAATGGGTCGAAAGGAGGTTGAATCCGTGGATACCTGTCCCGCCTCTTGTCAAACAATGCCTCCAATGGTGGCTGGATCCACTCAACGTAATGCCGGGTGTGTCTCTACTTTCGTTTCGTCTGTCACATCACCTGTTCACGGATGCATCTATGGAAGGTTGGGGAGCCCACCTCGAGGCACATCCCAGGAGTTCTGAATGTCTTTAATAGCGGATTCGCTTTCACGACGGAATCAGATAATTCCCACAGAGTGGCAACTTCACCCAGCCATACTAAAACAAATAGCTCATGTCTGGGAGATGCCACACATAGATCTGTTCGCCACTCGGCACAACAATCTATTGCCCCTGTTCATGTCGCCGGTTCCGGATCCGTCGGCATATGAAGTGGACGCCCTATCACAGGACTGGTCAAGGATGGTAGCATATGTGTTCCCTCCTTCAGCTATCCTGGCGAAGGTACTCCAGAAGATCCATGCACACATTTGTGTCGTCTATCTGATTGTTCCGTGGTGGCCAGCAAGGCCGTGGTTCCCGGACTTACTGGATCTTCTGGTAGACGTACCGAGACAACTTCCGGTATGGCACAACCTACTGTGTCAGCCCGGAACGTCGATATTCCACAGCCAGCCAGGACTGTTTCATTACCACGTGTGCAAGTGCTCAAAGGACAATTCGCTCAGGAAGTTGGGCGCCTAATGGCACAATCAATTCAACCGTCAATTCAAATAGATAACCGTGTCAGAACTGCATGTGCTAGATAGAAGGAACGTCAGACACTCTAGGGACTGGAGCAATGTAGTTCTCACAACAGTTCCTGAGTTTGTGGCTAAGAATCAAGCTGTCTACGATACTATATCTCGAGAGTTCACTATTCCAGCCTTATCTGATTTCCTTTCGTCCGTTCTTGAATCAGACATGTTGATGTGTCCGGTTCGTGCACTTGCGTGTTACCTGAATCGTACAGAGGAGATCAGAGCGGGTAGGAGGCGTTTGTTTATCCCTTTTGATCCCAAAGCCAAACAAGAAATAAGCAAAAATACTATCTCAAGTAAGCTCAAAAATATGATTCGACTAGCGTACTCCATGGCTACGGATAGACAAGCCACGCTTGTAAACGTTTCAGGTCACGAGATTAGAGCACTAGCGGCATCATGGCCTCTATGGACTAATAGATCAGTGACTGACATTATGAGGGCGTGCTACTGGAGGTCAAACACGACATTTGCCTCTTTCTACCTCCGGGACATGACGTTAGCATGTGACGACCTCTATTCCATCGGCCCACTTGTAACAGCTCAGCGGGTTTCTATGGGACCGAGGCCAGCAAGATAGCAAGATAAAGACCGGGCGTACAGTTTTTACCTTGCTTGCTGGTGAGTGCATTTTCCTCTCGTTCCCTTTCGGAAAAAGGGGTGGGGGGCATATATGCGACTCGACCTTGAAGTCAGAGTAGCGGCAGGGGTTCCCTATATACCACAGGCATATAGGTTACTGCTGTTGTATGATCTCATGGATCCTCATTGAGGTAGAAGATCTTTGATTTCTACTCTGCACTAGTCCTCCTGCTCACGACTTTTATCACTTTCCACGGATTGTATCAGTTTGCCCGCCATCCTTTCTGTGGCATTCTATGCAAAGAGTGGAAGTGAGGTAAGTTTTCAGCGCAAATAACAAAAAAAATTCACAGGTAAATATTCTGTTAAGCTAAAACTTACCTCACTTCCAGTGATGCCTACCCACCTCCCCTCTGTGACACATCCTGACCATGTATGTGGAAGTTGTAACAAGGAATTATGGGTAGTGAGCAGTCAGGTGACTAGCAGGGGAGAGAACTGTGTTATTCAAAATTCTTACTAGATGATTTCATGTGGAACAAGAAATGCAAAGAGTGGAAGTGAGGTAAGTTTTAGCTTTATAACAGAAAATTTACCTGTGAATTTTTTTTTTCATTTCAATTTTGTTTTATGGCATTGGCATGCTTGCACCTACTGACCAAACTATGCATTTAAGAATTTCTTCAGCGGTAAAATCGTGTTTTCTGTGGAACTGAGATTTTTTAATTAACAAAATTTCTAAAAGTACGAGCAAGCTTTCAAAGGAAATACGTGAAAGTAGCAAAACTTGTGCGTTTGAGGTTTTTTTTAAATAAAATAATATGCAAAACCCTGAGTGTAATCTCATCAATGTTTTCTTCAGAGATGCGAATAGATATTAGTGTCATATTCCAACTATCAATTTCATTAAAAGTGCATTTGATCGTGTTAATATCCGATAGATACACCGAACTGTGACGGTTGGTCCTAACGTGCATGTGCATCATGGCTGCTTCAACCTGGACAACTGTTTGGTACTGATCAGAACAAAATGGTAAGTTATGATCAGAATGACTTGGGGATCTTTTTGCACAGAAATGTCATTTTCACATTGTTTTGAAAAATGTAAGATGGTGGTTACACAGCAGAGCAGCATGAAATAAAGTCAAACATCTGTTTGATACTGACATGAATGGTTTTATTTACAAAATCAGGAGCAATCCCAGATATCAGTCTCAGACAATCCAGTGTGCAGTGAGGCTTGACCCGCTCTGTGCTTCATCCGTAAATGTCTGGGTAGTTAATATACATGTAAAAGACAGTGGAGGTGGTTTCAAATTTCCCAGATTAACATCAGTTTGCAAGTCCACACCAAAATGCAATGAGATGAGACAGAGAAGTTCAATAATATTTTGCCAGATTTGGACAGTGCAGGGTTTCCTGTGTTACAGTTTCTAAGTTTTACCTGTCCAAATTATACTTTGCCTGTCCTGTGGACAGGTGGCTGGCTAACACTATGTGACAAGCAAAATAAAATAATTACAAAATTTGATAAAATATCTTCGTGTATACCATATGTCTTCCACATTGAGTTGAGCGAAACAATTTTAAATGAAGCATCACTAATTCCCACCCTGAGCTGACCACTGTGCCCATTGTTGCAACTCTTGGAGAGTATAAATTACTCCCACGCTCACTATCATGACTATAGTTACTGCACACACTATAGTTACCACCTGCCAACAACATTATTTGACAGTGCAGAGGTGTTCGCTAGTTTTTATCGGGAATTCTATGCCACTTTCTGTACAAATATGCTATAACATGGGGGTATGTTCAAATTTTCTTTTCTCCATAATGCTCCAACATGAAGCAATATCTCTTAAGTAGCGATATCGCACATATTTTCAACTGAAAGCTAACATAACATTCATTATGATAAGCAAAATGATCCTCTCTTCAAAGAGTATGCTAATTTGATAGCAATAACAAATTTATAACAGTTATCAATGATTACAAATAGGTCTCCATGTTGTAGCATAGGGATAAATGAAAATCAACTCAGATATTTACAGGCAAAGGTCCGGGCAGGTCACACCCAACAGCTGAGTTTGTCCAAGATTGATATCAAGAAGCCTGGATTCCATCGAGCTGAAATGTTGCCATAGTTTACAATAAATTTACATTACAGAACAAAGTATTGATGGCCAGCATCCAAATCCAATACTACATGCATTATACACAACATTGCATTTAGGGGAAAGTTACACAGACCCAAAGAATGCTGTATTTTTTGGCAGAAATATTTTTTTTTTTGGGGGTAAGTAAAAATTAATAGATGGCTCGCTCCACATAAAAGGATATGTGACGTTTACATACGAAACACTCCTTTGTGTGTGATGGTATTAAAGCCTATTTTTTTCACTCCAAAACCCGTCATATAAGATTTTTCTCTAAGTTTACATACTGAAATAACCCCTTTCGAAACAACGGAGATGTTCAGTTGCAAAAAATGGCGATATGATTGATCAAAATGTGCTCCCGGGCTTATTTTGTTATTTTTGGGCATTTTCATGAAGGGTTTTCTCCTGTAGCAAAAATATGACACCTCAAACCAAAACGATTCGTGGTTCTTTCCAATAAACAAACTCCCTAATATATTGTGTGACAAAATTATTTTGGTTTGAGGGGTCATATTTTTGCTATAAGAGAAAAGCCTCACTGTAAATGCCTCAAAAATACCAAATCAGCCCAAGGAGCACATTTTGATCAATCATATCTCCATTTTTGTACAACGGAGCATCGCAATCATTTCGAGGCTGATATTTCATTATGTAAACTTTTACTTCTGCTGATTTGGCAGGTTTTGGATTGAAAACAAAAAATCAGCTTGATAACCATCACACACAAGAGAGTTATTGTCATCACATATCCTTTACTCTTTTGCTGAACTGATCTAAACAAACTTTTTAGGAGGACTTGGAGAATTAAGAACACTTGAATTGCATGGAATTTCCCTCAGTACACCACTTTGCATGTATCAGTTTGCTCACAGTATTACCCTGAACATTAAAGGTGAAATGCAAAGGTTTTCAGATTCTCATTTTATATTGGTTGAGTAATGACAAAAATATCGGGAAATCTACTTCGCTTAGTTTAAGTTGAAGTATTTTGTCTTCTAGAAGCTTTTTTAAAGAGTTACATGTAGTACCCCAAGCCCAGTTGAATCCTGATTTGCAAACTGTCATCGCTTATCTTTCCTTGATTATGACATCCCGCCAGACCAGCTTTTCGAAGACTGAAAGTTACAAGTATTGACGTTCAGCGAGATGATCTGATGTGACGTCACGAACCAGAGTCAAAACAAGGGCGGATAAGCGATATGGATTTCATTTCTAAAATCTGCCAGGCTTGAGATACCAAGTTTGGAGCACTTTTCTAAAGCTACTACGAGACCAAATACTTCAAATAAAGTCCAACTACTTAGACAGGCGAATAGTTCCATCAGTAACTAGCCCATGAAGAACACAGAAAGAAAAATATGAAAACCTTTGCATTTCATCTTCAACAGAGATACCCTTGAGGCAATAAAACGTTTATTAGAACACTTGTCATCATGGCCAACAAGGGTGAGTAGTATGGTTTAACGTCGTTTTCAACCTTGTTTCAGTCATATCACGACGGTGCCCACATGTGGCAGAACACGAGAGTGCTCACAGTTCCTGTTACCCTGGACACTGATCAGCCCAGCCAGTACAGCACCCAGTCACCCATCCAAGTATTGACTGATCTTAACGTTGCTTAACTTCGGTGATCTGACGAGAACCGGTGTGTCCAACGCTATAAGCCATACCCTCATGACCAACAAGTAGGGTAGTAGAGATTGTGTAGAACATATCAATATAGTACCTCATTATATATATTTCAGCATTGATAAACAGAATTACTGAGATTAATAAATGTGTTTACACTAGTTTAGCTGAAACTATAACAAAATTGTGAATAACAAATTTTGAATGTAAAATCGAAAAGTTGTTTCATCAATGATAAATATTTTTCTTGTTAAGTTTCACAGCTTCTACAAGATAAAATAACACTCACACACATCATACTGTACATACAGATTAATACTTCAAGAGTATACATACAGTGAGATCTGTAAATGTTACGTTTTACAATAATTTTATGTACATAGATTATGCCAATATTTGACAGCTCGGTTATATATATGCATTACATGTATATTACATTTCCGTGACCTAAAAATATGCAGATGTCATATTTCCTTCATTTGCAGCAGCAGCTAAAAATTTACATGATCGACTGGAGACTTCATGTATACAGTAATCCCTCTAATAATTCAATCACAAGAAGTGAAATTTCCCACCATAAAATATGAGGGTGATCAAATTTTTTAGTTGACAGTCCCGTAGCTAAACCATTATTTCTTTGGTATTTATCGATTTTAGAGGGTGATGAAATTCATTAGAACTGATCAAATTTTGTCCACAAATTTGGGGTGATTGAATTTTAATAGGGGGATTGAATTATTAGACGGATTACCGCAATACATAAATTTGAATTATCTCATTTTCTTTGTCGCAGTTTCTAGCATGTCTGGCAGTCAATCTCCGTAAACTCCCAAAGATACAATATCACGGAATATTATATGCCACATCAACACTGTATAAATCGAGTGTGAATTTCGAACTACATCTGTTAGCCAATCAGGTGGCTATCTGAGAGAAATGACTTTAAACTAACAGCCCTTGTAATTACACACATGGGCACGCGTATGTGGACCAATATGGTAAACAACATAGTGTAACAGTATCCAAATAAGTTATCATGCCCAGACATGGTTTGTGGTAGATGTTCTCTAGAAGTTCAAAGGATTGCTCCTGCCGAATAGTCTAGTTTTTGGCAGGCGGCTGGAAATATCGAAAGACCATCTCGTGGAATGTCAATCAGTGTCAAATTGAGATCTTGGAGAACACCAGCAAAGAGGTCACACAAATTTTTCATAGCAATACCACTAGATGGTATTTTCCTGATATACAATCTTGGTTTACCTAGATTGGTCTGGTAGTTAGAAGAATGCAGACATACAGCTGCTCAAGCTAAAATGCTGATAGGCATCTCATTATCTAATTCCCCAATCCACCCTTCCGAGAAACCGCTGCCTCGGCCGACTCTTGCCTCCCCCAACACACATGAAATGTACAGCAACTGTTGTCCATTTGTTCAGCATTTGGCCATAAATGTACAGAATGAGTTCATGTTCATATACTGAATCTTCTAATTTCTTCATTCATCATGTCCTGAAAAAGCAAGAGAAGTGAAATTTATCAATGAAATGAATTCGGCAATGAAACTACAAATAACAACTTTCAATGCAATGCAAACAAGAGCCCAAGGGGCTTCAATATACGCCTGTATATCTGGAATTACATTGGTCCAAATTGCAAGGTTGTTTATTAGCCTTGATTCCAACTGGTAGCTAGCAATTCAGAGAAAGGTCTACGATTTTGTGCTTCTGAGAATGTAACCTATGATAAATTAAAATGGGCTTAACTCTTGGTAACTAGCTGTCCTTGAAACAAGAGCTGAGAGTTCACATATCCCACACTGAAATCGACAACACAAGAAAATAGTAGTTTTCCTGCAAATGGATTCCTTATGGGCGAGAGAATTTTTCATGAATGAAAAAGAAAGTGTTGAAGTAAACCTTTGTTTTTGAGTTATAAACAGATATGAAGTTCATAAAGGACCCCTCCCCCCCATTAAATTAGTAAATGTATGTTTTTGAGATCTGGCGTTAGCCAGAAGCTCTTTAGAATGCTGTAGGGAAATGGACAAAAGTGCAAACCGACTCACGGGATAGCCGTACGCTGCATGAAAGTAGTTCCACAGAGATGAGTTTTGGGGATCCTTAGTGGTTGAAAGGCTTTTGTATGTCTATATATAGTCACTAATAGTTACTTGGCATATATTTGATCCCTTATCTCCATTAAGTATTACTCTGTTCATTGTTTTCCCACAAAATATGAGATTAATACGCTCTAAAGTATGGCAGACTGGTATCGTCACTTTACCAAAGCTTGGACTCTGGTGAGAAAATTATACAGTTTAGCTGGTTAGGTGTATATGTGAGAGATGCTCTGCCATAGCAGCCAACCTGGCCACCATTGTCTCATTATCACCTTTGCAGGCCACTGTTTGCTTTTCTCACAAGAGCAAGCTGTAACATATCTTATAATCTTTTCCTATCTTGTACTCCAGCAGTCAACCTGTGGGATATCCAGAAAGTGTAATACATGTCTTGTCTTATCCTAACTAGTGACATAACCATCATCAACGTTGATGTCCAGCCCTTCTCACTCATAACACTAAATCAATCTGTATTTACCCCTAGATATAATCTCTCTTACATGTACATGTATGTTCTGTACAAACGGACATTAATCCCCTGTGGGTATTTAGGCCTAGACTTCATTTCACTGGCCCCTTTTTCCATCGAATTCTCAACAGGTCAGTTTCAACGCAACACCAACAATACCATGTTAAAGAAGGTATCATATTGCTTTCTTTATGCTGGTTAAATTAACATGGTGGTCATGGTGTTCATCTGGAATCCCGAACTGACGTATTAGAGGAATTATGTATCAAGATAAAGAGCAAAATTCAGTTATTTTGGTTGAGTCAAGGTTGGATGAGCACCTACTGTAGTGTCTAATTGGACGGAAATTAATTGGGTAACACATGGTTAGCGTAACGTGTGCAACTTCCCTCATTATTGGACTACCTTTCATTGTTCCTTCAGATCAATTTCACATAAACTACGATAAAAGTAACTCCGAAAATGGAAGTCAATGTGATGTAATATTCTATATTTCGGCTTCCATTTTCGGAGTTAATTTTATCCTAGGACTGCCTTTCTTTGGTATGTTCAACTTCATTATGTCGGTACCTCTTAAGAAGGGTCGTTCGCGCCATAAATCCAAACGTTTAATAAATTTAAACGTTTAACTTGCACCAACCAATCAGATGTCATGAATTGACATTTGGAAGACCTTTCCTGTCCAAAAGCAAACGTTTGCTGTTGTAACATCCAATACTTCAGACGTTTCCTGTCAAAAGGCAAACGTTTCCAGTAGTAATATTCGAGACTTTTAAACGTTTCCGGTTTAAGGGAAATCGTTACCGGTTGTGATCGTCCAGTCAGATTTTTTTATTACTGCCGCATATGTTCAAACCTCAACATCAAAACATCAACACGTGTCCACTGGCAAAACGTTTCCGCTATGTAGTCTGTTTGAACCAATCAAAATAACCCTTACAAATATTCGCGCATAATGTATTCCTCATGCCCACCGTGCATCATGTCCTGCGCAAATTGTCCCGCGCAAATTGTCCCGGTGCCAAAGATATTCTCCAAAGCCTAATTTGTAAGAACTCTTTTCATTGGTTAAAATACACTACACACCGGAAACGTTTGCCAGTGGAGATTTGCACGTGTTTGTGTAGATGTTGGAATACACGCGGCCCAAATAAAAAATCTGATTGGACGATCACAGCCGGAAACGTTACCCTTTTAACCGGAAATCTTTAAAAGACCGAATTTTTTCTTTCGACAGGAAACGTCTGAAGTCGCGAATTTACAACTGGAAACGTTTACTTTTTAACAGGAAAATGTCAGTTCATAACATCTGATTGGTTTGTTCAAGTTTAAACGTTTAAACTTTTTTAAACGTTTAAGAAGTTAAAACGATTAAAGGATGCGTTTATGGCGCGAACGGCCCTTCATATACCTTGTCACAGGATGTAACTTGTGATTGCGTTTTAGCCACATACATTCGTGCCTGGTGCCACCTGTGCCTAACTTGAAATTAAATATATCATTGTGCGTTTATTTCATTATAAACTTATCCCCCGATAACCCAGCTACCAGATCTCATTAAAGCCCATAGGCTCTAGTTTATTTCACAACAGTTTAACTAAATGTAGCTGATTCAAACATGGAGGATAACTCCACAGAACAGATGCCATATACATGTAGATTCAGTTTTGGGGGACTGTGACCTTGACCTTTGACAAATTGATCTCTTTGCCATGCGAGTTAGGTATACTCAAAGTTTGGTACCAATCCATACCTTGAAACTAGAGATATTGCATGGACAACAAATGTTAATGGATGAATGGACAGAATGCAACATCGCATTACAGGATCAATGGACACAAGAAATCATGATTTTTATGAATTTCATGATTTTGTGGGTCACAGTGACCTTGACGTACATTTTGGTACGTAACACATGTCCTCCTAATGTTACTGACACAAGAAAAAGTAATTTTTAAAGATTTCTTGATTCTGGGGTCACAGTGACCTTGGCAATTGACCTGGACATAAATTTTGGTACATGACAAACTGTCTCCCCGTAATTCCTCAATGGACACAAAGAAATCATGACTTTTAACAATTTCACGATTTTGGGGTCACAGTGACCTTGACCTTTGACCTTGACCTACATTTTGGTATGTGACACATTGTTTCCCCCTAATGTATCTACTAACACAAAAATAATTGTTATTTTTAATAATTTCCTAATTTTGGGATCAGTGACCTTTGACCTTGACCTAATTTTTGGTATGCAGCACTTCATTTCCCCCTATTGAATCCACTCACAAAAAATTAGCAATTTTCAATGATTTCCTGATTTTTCGGTCACACTGACCTTTGACCTTCATTGACCTGGATCTAAATTTTGGTACATGACAAAACGCCTCCCCGTAATTTCTCAATGGACTAAAAAAATCAAGATTTTTTACAATTTCACAATTTTGGGGTCACAGTGACCTTGACCTACATTTTGGTAGGTGACACATCGTGTCCCCCTAATGTACCTACTGACACAAAAAAATGTTATTTTTAATAATTTCCTGATTTTGGGGTCAGTGACCTTGACCTAATTTTTTTGTTTGTGACACTTCATTTCCCCTTACTGAATCCACTCACAAAAAATTAGAATTTGTTTATGATTTCCTGATTTTTCGGTCACATTCACCTTTGACCTCGACCTACATTCGGTATGCAACACATCGTTCCCCCCTATGGCATCCACTCACCAAAAATTAGAACTGTAGATGGAAAAAAGGCAATGAATAATGATTTCCTGATTTTAGACAACAGTGGCCTTTGACCTCTGACCTTGACCTCTATTTTGGTACGCGACACGTCGTCTCCACCTAGCGTATCCACTCACGCAAAATTTGGACTGTGGATAAAAAAAAGTTCACAGATATAGACCGGACATGAACACTTCAGTGATTTCCTGTTTTTCAGGCCAGTGACCTTTGACCTCTAACCTCGACCTTCATTTTGGTACGCGACACATCGTCTCCCCGTAAGGTATCCACTCACCAAGAATTGGAACTGTGGATAGAAAACTGTCCTAGATATAGACCGGACACGAGGGACAGACGGACAGACAGACAGACGGACGGAAACCGCCATCATATAATACGTCCGCCTTTTGGCGGGCATATAAAAAGGAGGACCGCATAATGCACAAAATAACAAGTGATGTATTTTTTAGGTGGGAACTGGGAAAAAAACAATTGCCTGACATGGTGTTCAAAATATGTAAAATGAACCATTTTTGCAAATGGCATGAAGGTGCAAGTAGCATTTTCTGGAATTGTAAATCAAGCTTAAAACTCACTCTTATGCATAAGTTGTGTATAGGGACAGACACTGTTGAACCATGAACATTTTTCTACAACTGAAAATGTGTGTTTGAAGTGTTATTCTTAACTGTGAATGTATATTCAGACATTTCAGTCTAATTGTGTAACTAAAGCCTAATTAATATGTGCAGGAGAAGTAATTCTATACCATCCCTCTCTAGCCCTGCCGTAAAACACCTACATGTATGCCAAATTTGAAAGGAATCACTACAATGCACATATTTCTGAAGTAATAACTTTTAACACAAGATGTTGGTCATTTTCAACTAATTAGCTCAATAAGACTTAACTAATATTTGTGAAATGCAATGATTCGGTACTATTCCCTTTGGGCTATGGTGAACAATGTTCATGCCAAGTTGCATGCCAAGTTTGGCAGAAGTCAGGGCATTATCTCCGAACGAACAGGCCGTAAACAAGATAGCTTATTAAGACAACAAAAACCTGAGCGGTTGAAGTTCCGCAACATCGACAAAAGAAATTTGTCTTGGAAGCGTAACATTCTCTTCCCGGCATGAAAAGCAATCCCAAGTGAGACCCTGTGGCAAGGTACCCACATATCAAATTTGGAAGGAATAAGTGTCAGAGTACCTCCAACACATGATATAGACTATTTCAGGCTAATTAGACCAAATTAAGACACACTGCAAGTCTGAATGCAATGATTCTGTACATCCCCCTTGTGCCTTGCTGTGCAAAATGTATGTCAAGTTTGAAAGCAATCAAGTCCTGATCTTCAAAGAAAATTGCCTGTGACACGGAGGCCATTCCATGCTAATTACACCTGAGTAATATGTGCAAAATGAAATGATTGTGTAAAATCTCCTTCAGACCATGCTTGACAGCATGTTTATGTATGCCAAGTCTGGATGGAATCAAGGCAGTATGCGAAAGGAACAGCCATTAAAACAAGACCTATGCCATTTCAGGCTAATTAGATATAATTAATATGATCGAATGCAATGATTCTGCAATATTCCCCTCAGGCCAGGATAGACAACATGTACATGTACATGTATGCCAGCATTGGAAGTAATCAAGTCATTATCTTCAAAGAAACATGTCCCAATGCATTTTCTTGGACACTGCCGACGCCAGGGTCACACCATAAGCTCTCCCAGTACTTTGTACAAGCGAGCTAATAAAGAGAGATCACTAACATGAAAACTGAGCCTGAGTGTTGATTCCAGTTAGTCCTTCAACCAGAATTTAGCAATCTATTAAATGATTGAATATTTACCTGCTTGTCAAGACATTTCTGCTAACATTGGACATAACTATCAATGCTTTCTGGATTTCCTCATCTGTAAGGGAGCTATTCACGGATACTCGAATACTGCAAAAAATAAAGGTGTTAATGATTTATAAAATTAAGAAAGTCTTCTCGCAACTCTTCTGCAGTAAGCCTAGGCATTATCATGACTGAAATATGGTGGTAATAAGCAGCCAGTGGTGAATGAACAAATTTGACCTAGTGACCCAGAAAAAATAGGTCAATATCACTGGTTTTCAAAGGCTTTTGCTCTAAGACCACATGTATTTGTGAAGCAAGTTTGGTGCCTAGGCATAGTCATTCTTGAGATATGGGGAGTAAGAACAAATTCGCGATGAATGGACACATTTTGACCTGGTGACCTGTGAAAATATGGGTCAATCTCACTGATTTTCAATAGGCTTCTGCTCTGTGACCTTATGCATGTGTGATGTAAGTTTGGTATTCCTCGGCATGGTCATTCTTGAGATATGGTGGTAATGACAAATCAAAGATGGACGGACGGACAGATGTACAACAATATGAGGCAAGACTTTCAATTCGTAGGTGAGAAGTTTTTTACCCCTCAGCCCATAGGGCTGTAGGGTCTTGTCGTTGGCATGTACGTCTGGTCGGCCGGACGGACGGCCGTCTGTCAACAATTTTTTGTCCGGGCTAGATCTCAGTTACTATTTGACTGACAGTTCTGATACTCACAGTGAATATCCCTAGTATCCCAGAGATGTGCACTGTCATGTTTATTCCGTGTTACGTCATTTCTTTACAGAGTCCGGATGGACGGCCGTCTGTCAACAATTTTTTGTCCGGGCTAGATCTCAGTTACTATTTGACTGACAGTTCTGATACTCACAGTGAATATCCCTAGTATCCCAGACATGTGCACTGTCATGTTTATTCCGTGTTACGTCATTTCTTTACAGAGTTATGGCCCTTTGAAATTTCGCGTCACTAACTTTTGTCCGGGCTAGATCTCAGTTACTATTTGACTGACAGCTCTGATACTCACAGTGAATATCCCTAGTATCCCAGACATGTGCAGTGTCATGTTTATTTCGCGTTACGTCATTTCTTTACAGAGTTATGGCCCTTTAAAATTTTGCGTCACTAACTTTTGTCCGGGCTAGATCTCAGTTACTATTTGACCAACAGCTCTGATACTCACAGTGAATATCCCTAGTATCCCAGACATATGCACTGTCATGTTTATTTCGTGTTACGTCATTTCTGTACAGAGTTATGGCCCTTTGAAATTTTCCGTCACTAACTTTTGTCCGGGCTAGATCTCAGTTACAATTTCACTGACAGCTCTGATACTCACAGTGAATATCCCTAGTAACCCAGAGATGTTGATTACTACACACACACACTCGACTCTTCCCTGGAATAGATCTTCATCTATGAAGAACTTATTTCGCGTTACGTCATTTCTTTACAGAGTTATGACCCTTTGAAATTTTGCGTCACTAACTTTTGTCCGGGCTAGATCTCAGTTACTATTTGACCGACAGCTCTGATACTCACAGTGAATATCCCTAGTATCCCAGACATGTGCACTGTCATGTTTATTTCGTGTTACGTCATTTCTGTACAGAGTTATGGCCCTTTGAAATTTTCCGTCACTAACTTTTGTCCGGGCTAGATCTCAGTTACAATTTGACTGACAGCTCTAATACTCGCAGTGAATATCCCTAGTATCCCAGACATGTGCACTGTCATGTTTATTTCGTGTTACGTCATTTCTGTACAGAGTTATGGCCCTTTGAAATTTTCCGTCACTAACTTTTGTCCGGGCTAGATCTCAGTTACAATTTGACTGACAGCTCTGATACTCACAGTGAATATCCCTAGTAACCCAGAGATGTTGAGTACTACACACACACACTCAACTCTTCCCTGGAATAGATCTTCATCTATGAAGAACTATTCACCAGATCTTTACTAACTTTTCTTGAGGTATCGATCCACACAGTCTTGGATCGATATCCCTTCACAGGATTGATGACTGAAGCCGGTACTAGCAAATACTAATCGTTGAGTATTCTCTTGAATCAACATTAATACATATGTGGGTAAATAAATTTGACAGAATTCAGCAGATTTTTATGTCAACCTGTTATTCGCTGGACATATTGTGCTGAGGGGTCAAAGCACCTTTTAGGTGCAGCCTCATGTTAGGTATACCTTGCTGGAGGTAGCGAGTGTTCCTCTTTCTCCAGGTATCTCGCCATAGTGAAGGCCACACCCTGTTCCTGAGCCTTGTCTACGATCATCTGTAACGTCCTGTTGTCCATATCGCGTTCCTCTGATGGGTCAACCAGACGCAAGTGCATTATGGGTGATATTGGTTCTCCGTCTACCTTCATTCCCTGGATCTCTGACAGCCCGTCATAGACTTTCTGACAGTTGTCTCTCAGCTTTTGGAAGACACCTACAGCGGAAAAAATATTAACTGATTAACATTTGGGAGTGAATAACACAAAAATGTGTTCCAGTAGTTACAACAGCAACTGATATGACTATGAAGTACATTTGATCATTTTTTTCGTCATTTATACACTGTCGGGCTGACTTGGGAAGCAAGCATGTCCATTTCGAAACTACTTTTGGCAGCAATTCATTAGATTCTAGAAATTTGTTTCTACTTCTGTAAATGATGTGGTGCCATATTTCTTTGAAAATTCTGTTATAGAATATTCAACTTGAATGTGGTGTAAGTTACTCAAAATTGTATTTCTGACAGTGGTCATGGTGGTATAAAATGTTTTAAATGTTTGGTATGAATGTCTCTTATCATTGATCACTTATATTCTGCCGTTATTCAGCTCTTCTTGTTTAAAACTGTTTGCAATCCCCCACTTGCACAAAATTCAAGTTAATCCTCTAACAATAGAACTGGCGATAGCACCAGCCGGTGCATCAAGACCTGATTCACAGCGGCTGGTTTTCCACCATATTTCATGTCTTTAAACTAGCCTTGGAAATATTATCAATCAATGATTAAACTGGACTATATTCGAGCTGAAGTTGCCAAAATGACCATGAATATAAGCAGTGGATAAATGAAGCATGTGAACCAGGTCTCAATGCAGCAGCCAGTGCTATCCGCACAGCTCTTGGATAAACTTGAATTGGGAGATTGGGCTGCTGTACAAGGCAGTGCCATTCCAACTTAGCTTTTCTCTTAAATTGAGGTTAAAGGTGATCTAAAATTGAATTCTCATAGATCTAACTGTACCTGATACCTCAAATCTGTACTTTGTCAGATAAAGATGGAAGAGTATACGATAAAGTATTAGACATCGCTCCACCACTGGAAATGCTTGATATCCAAGCCATAATCGGCTATTCTATAAATTTGACCCTCTAACATCATTGAAATAATGAAGAAACAATGGATTATATGCAGGAGTTTGAACCATTTTGTCAAATTCCTGTTCTAATAAATTTGATCACCCCTAAATTTATGGTAGATTTCATTTCCTGTGATGGAATTATTAGAAGGATTATTGTACTATAAAACTAACCAAATCATGTATTCAATGTCTGTAATTTGAATACTTGAGGCACTACATGAAAACACAAACAGTACTACTGCTCTGACTGCTTCTGAGCTCTTACTTGGATCCTCGATCATAACATTGAGGGACTGGATAGCAGCTGCCACGGTCATGGGCGGAGCAGAGGCTGAGAAACAGTAACCCTGACCCGACAATCTCTGTAAACAAACATGTACACAACAATTATATTTGCAATATAACTGAGATATGGACTGGATTGTTTGATGGATTGATATTAAAGATAAAGGGATATAACTCTGAGAGAAACCATCGAATGGGGGAAAAAACTTACAATACATGATAATAAGAATCTTCCGTCAAAGTTGCCGATTAAATAGTAGTTGACATTTGGACCGGACAAGCATACACTGATGTTAGTGATAAAGGACCATAATTCCAAGAAAAAAAATAGCCCATGGGCTTCAATACCCCTCGGCTATCAGTTATTGTCTACACCCAGCAATCATGCATTGTATAACATCATCAGTGTATTTTTAGAACTAGATAACAAAAATGTGATCTAGTAGGGTTGACTGTAGTTCAGCTTTTACCAAGGCCGGAGGTTCTGGTAGAGCATGACCGAATTCTTAGCTCTAAATATATTCTTTTAAAAAGCTTATAATCCAATCAAGTAATTTTATCTTGGAAATATAGATCAAGGTCAGTCATCTTCAAAAAATTTCAAGTCAATTCTAATCGCATAGGGAACATGAATTTGGAGATCTTAAACTTAACATATAGAATTTGACCTTTTAAAAATAGGTCAAGGTCAGTGATATTCTTCATTAGTCTTCAGGTCCAGCCATAAGTGATATAAATTTGTACAATGTAGATATAATCTTTCATAGAATATTGTACTAAATAGAATCTGACTTGGATAAAATAGGTCAAGGATAAAATAGGTCAAGGTCAGCCATCTTCAGCATACCTTTGGAGCATCACCAGATGTACACATGGTATTAATCTGAAAAGCCTAGCTATATTCTTCATGTTAGACCATAATAAACAGTATATGACCTATAAAAAATAGGTCAAGGTCAGTCAACTGGGATAGGCTTCTAGTCAGTCACGAGTTGCATGAGTAATATGAATTTGGAGACCCCAGCTTCAATCCTTCCAAAAATATAGCAAATACTAAAATTTGACCTTGATAAAATAGGTCAAGGTCAGTCATCTTCAGTACACCTCTGGTCCTTCACCAGGTGTATACATAGTATCAATTTGGAAACCCTGGATATATTTCTTCATGTTAGATCATAATAAACCGTATATGACCTTGAAAAAATAGGTCAAGGTCAGTCAACTGGGATAGGCTTCTAGCCAATCACACCAGTTACATAAGTAATATGAATTTGGAGACCCAGCTTCAATCCTTAAAAAAATATAGCAAATATTATAATTTGACCTTGATAAAATAGGTCAAGGTCAGTCATCTTCAGTACACCTCTGGATCTTCGTCAGATGTATACATAGTATTAATTTGGAAAGCCTAGCTTTATTTCTTCATCTTATATCACAATAAACAGTATATGACCTATAAAAAATAGGTCAAGGTCAGTCAACTGGGATAGACTTCTAGTCAATCACGAGTTGCATATATAATATGAATTTGGAGACCCTAGCTTCAATCCTTCAAAAATATAGCAAATACTAGAATTTGACCTTGATAAAATAGGTCAAGGTCAGTCATTTTTAATAGGCTTCTGACCCTTCACCCAATACATATGTGGTATCAATTCACAATGCTTGGCTATAATTCTTCTTGACATATCGTGTTCACAAGAAAGATGGACAGACGGACAGACGACGACAATACCCTTCGGCCAAATTTGAGGGGTAAAAATCAAAACCTTGCAAGAAGTACATCAGTAAGATACTTAGCATCTTTCATGTAAGTTTCACTTTTTTCACCGATCAACGAGGGAGATACAGCCCGGACAACAATGTACTGTAACATACATTGATGTCATTAATGAAGGGCCATAACTCTGTGGAAAATCATCAAGAGGTAAAATATGAAGCTGCACATCTGAAAACCTGTCAAATCTGGGGTAACTCTCCTAAAGGTGTGTTTAGTGCTACAGATCCACAGTCTTGAAATGGGTTGTAATTGGTTGAATATTGAATTTTATGAGATGTAAAGTACACATTTATCCAAATGGGTTTATTTTCGATAGGCTTCTGGCTCGACCAGAGAAGAAAGTACACCACTAGTGTATGATGACAAAACCCTATGCCAAAATTGGCTGAGGGGTACAAAACCTGTCGTAAGCATCATCCATGTGAGTTTTGAAGTTGTTGATTAAATAATAGTAGATAATGTATGGATAAGTATGGTTATACTGATGGTACGACAGATGGAAGACACCATACCATAATACATCCTGTCAAAAAGAAATATCCCACTGACTTTATGTCATTCACACCTTCATTTTTTACCAGAATAAAATTGAGGACTTTTCAAAGACTTACCTGATGATCAACCACGTATTGTTTACCACAACAGAATCCTCCCATAGAGCTCACGGCTGTCTCTAGTGAGGCTGCTATCAAATCTATGTCACCAACCTACATCACACATAATAGAGAAAACATATTGATTCAAGATTGTTTGTATGAAACCTGTAGTTGATGGTTCTGTTCTGTTTTGTATGAACCCCCCTGTGAATGAACTGTGAATCTGACTCACTTTGCCTCTGATGTCACAATGACATGTAAATCTAAAAGGATTCCTGAAGTTGTATAAAAATTAACTGATTGGACAAGAATCGAAAGAAATCTGACATCAATTCATTTGGAACTGCCTATGTGTGCAGATATATAGTATGAGGTAGCATTCAGTCGCACAAACTCACATCAACATTGAAGTGCTCGGTGACACCCTTCCCAGTGGCTCCAAGAACCCCAAACGAGAAACTCTCTTCAACAAATATTCGCACTTTGTATTTATATTTCAACTCCACCTGCAACAAACAAGCATGGTATTACAACAACAGCACTAACAACAGGGTGGAGATAAAGCTAAAAGTTTGTTCAAAATGATCCTTTCCAATATACATTTGCCCATAACCAATTTAACAGAGTAGACAATGAGACATGGAAAAAGTAGGTCCATCTCACTGATTTTCAACAGTTTTTTTTTGCTCTGTTGATGCATTGTTATTTAAGTTTGGTGTTCCTAGGCACAGTCCTTCACGAACTATGGTGTTAACACGGTTAATGAGAAATGCATGAATGGATGGACAGACATACATGATGATGACAATACCTAGGGCCAATTTCCCCCAAAGGGTAAAACGTACAAGTACATGTACTTGCATTTACATTTATAGCTTATAGAGTCAATCTTTTGTTAAAATCTATATCAGGAGATGGGCATTGGTATTTCTCAACCCTATTGATGTAGGCCTACATGCAATATGCTTTCCTTCTCACAGTTTCACATAATCATTGAGCCATACCATATCTGTGTGAGGAACTGAACATCCGACATTCTAGATATCATATTCATTAAATACTTAGATTATCTAATGAGTGCATATACAATCAGTAAAATAGCCCTATCAGTCCGAAGCCCTCAGCTGTTGGAATTTTGATGAATGTGTGGTTCAAATTAGGGAAGTTTGGTCATCGTTTATTTGATATATTCATGTACACGAGGACAGCTTGACTATAATTCAATGACAATGTGAGATAACATCAACTGCGGAAAGACAAACTTTAATACTTTGAATGGATAAAGGTCAGTCAACTTCCAGAGGGTTGAGGTCACATATAGAGAGTGAGACTTCCATCTGTGGTGTAAATCTAGAAAAGCTAGCTCCAAAGCTTCAAGCTATATTGTGCGAACAGCATAATCAAATAATTTGACCAAGGTCAAGGTCACTCATGTTCATTAAGACTAGATTTTTGAGGACAGCTCTAATCCTTCAAGAGCAATGGTAACATTTAACATATTATTTGACCTAGATAAAATGTGTCATGGTCAGTCATCTTAGATAAGCTACTGATACATCATTAGCTTATGTGGAATCAATTTGAGAAGCTTGGCTATAATCTTGCAAGAGGCATTGTGATGACAGAATTAGACTTATTCATTTATCATATAATTTGACCTTGAAAAAATAGGTCAAGGTCAGTTATACATTTGTTTCCAGTCATTAGTCAAATACAAATGTGACCTAACTTTAGAAAATCTGGGTAGAACCTTCAAGAGATATTGGGTTAACAATATTGGAAATACTTTACATGTATAGTTTGACCTACAAAAGATGGGTCAAGGTCGGTCATTTTCAAATAGGCTTCTGGTCCATTGCCAGTATAATATGTGTTGTCCATTTGGGAAGCCTGGCTATAATTCTTCAAGAGATATCATGTTAACAAAGATGAACAGATGAACAGACCATAGTGATGACAACAATACCCCTTTGGTCAATTTTGATTGAGTGATACTTTGTTCTGATGAAACCCTTGTGAAAAGGGAGCAGAGTTGAGTAAGAAGGATGGAAACACAGTAAAAAAAAAAGTGAACTCACAATTTTAGGCAGTGGACATATGTCTCCATGTTTGGCATATATACCTTCCACCACTAGGAACCGTCTTGTGACCTTGGCCTTTCTTGGATTCTGTAGATAAAGAATGGTTTTAATACAGCATTGAAAATACTCTATCTGAGTGAGCGATGAGCATCAATAATTTTTTCCCGCAAATATCACGACCTGCTGTATAAAGTTAAATTGCTTAACAAGCCTCTAATAATTCAATCACAGGAAGTGAAATTTCCTAACATAAAATCTGGGGGTGATCAAATTTATCAGAACAGGAAGATGACAAAATGGATAAAAAGCATGCATATGATCTGTTATTTCTTTGTTATTTCAATAATTTTAGAGGGTGATCAGTTGAAACTATGGAGTATGTACAGACACAGTGATGTCTACATCCTAATATCTTTATCATGGTATCAGTCCTGGGCTGATTGCATAGTAATTACTATGGCCCCCAAACAACATTTCCCTAGTTGTAGGAGATGTTAAAGAGGTAGTAGCAGGATTTTAAATGTTCAGGTGAACGGAAATCATGATCACCTGCAACATTTCCTAAAGACTTTTCAAGTCGTAGTCTTGTATTTCGTATAGAGACCAATATTGTTAGATTCTTCAATTTGGTCTAGTGAACCAGAGGAAAATTGGAAACGACTGACATGATGACAGATAATGTGACCAGGTGGCCATGACGTCAGGTTAGAAGCCGTCACAGTGAGATAGAAGGTAGTGTGTGACGTTGCAAAGCATCATGCCCAGAATGCAGGTGCATGTTTTCCAATGTCATCTCAAGCACTGGAGCAAGTGCAAGTGCGTTCATGTTTTTCAGAGAATTTCAGAAGTGTGATTTCAATGCCCGTGTTATCAAAAAATGAAGCTGAAGAAAGAAGTTCACCATATTGGATCTCAACTACCAAATCACTTGATCAAATATGTTATTTGCTGAATAACTTTTAAATGATGCCGCTACCTCCTCAAGTAGAAATGTGATAGAAAGAACGGCAAATGTATATTCCTGTCATATGTAAACTGACATATTCTTATTCTTGACATAATATCAACATCAAATCTCACCTTTTTATCATCCTTTTGTTGTTGGATTAGAAGTCTCTCCAGATCCTCCATATCATTATGTTTGAAAAACTTGATGACACTGCGTGACGCTACGAGCCCCTTCTGGATGGAGAAACACACTCCTTCATCACTGAAATCAGATGTCACCAATGGACATTAGACAAGTTGATATTTTTTTTTACGAAAATTGACGTCAAATTGGATTAACACAGTAAACAGATGTGGTGAAAACTGCATTGAAGCCGTAATCTGTGATCTGATTACAATCACGCTCTATAAGATTGTCAAGTTGCTGTGTCAGCGTGAGTGAGTGAATAGAATTTAAAGTCGCCTTCAACAATACAGGCCTTCAAGTGGCTCACAGTGAAAATATAGGAGGAAATTTGCAAAAATATAGGAGGAAATTTGCAAAAATATAGGAGAAATATAGGAATTTTCTGTATGAAATATAGGAAAATATAGGAAATAAAGGAGTGTAAGACAGGTCTATACTACATGTACATTGTATGTTCCAAACTTGGTAATTTTCTGGTGTTTAATCAAATTACTTTCACTGAATGTGGTCATAGTGGTGGTCTTTTTCAGGTGACCTAGCTGTTCTGTTATTTGATTCAGCATAGGGAGATTGAAATGTTTTCATATTGCCGAGCGAAGCGAGGCGAAAACAAAATTCTGAAATGTATTTCCGCGTGTCAGTTTGACTCATTACAGAGCAATGATGAAAGTTTTCATGAGAAAAAGTCAAAATATAGGAAATATAGGAGGTTTTGAGTAAAATATAGGAAAATATAGGAATGACTCAAAAATATAGGAAAATATAGGAAATATAGGAGGCACTTGAAGGCCTGACAATATTTCAGCTATATCGCGACGAGTTATTGAGTGAATAGAATTTAATGTCGGTTTCAACAATATTTCAGCTATATCACAACAAACCAACTAAGCACCACCCAGCCCAGTTGTGTTCCTGCAACTTCAAAGAAATCTTTGAAGCAGCATGGAACCAAACACCCTCCATCCACCCTATAAAATACTGAGGACAGCGCACAAGACACAGACAGGACACTCACATGGTGCAATAAAGACAAGTGATATTACAGTGCTAGACATCACATTATCAAGTTCCTGTTGCTTCTCATCAAAATGCATTGAAGCAACAGGAACCTGAACCCACTCAACCACCTGCTATATCGCGACGAACTAACTAAGCACCACCCAAAGAAGAAATCTTTGAAGCAGCATGGAACCAGACACCCTCCATCCACCCTATAAAATACTCAGGACAGCACACAAGACACAGACCGGACACTTACATGGAGCAATAAAGACAAGTGATATTACAGTACCAGGGCTTCGTGTTTAGAATTAGCACGCGAGCTGAAAATAGCTCACGTCGAAATATTTAGGAGAGGGTATTTGACAGTCAGGCGAGTGATTGCAATATAATACAATATAAAATATGACAGTTTATGTGAGTTAAAAATACCTCTCGTGGCGTGAATTTACGAGAGTGTTTGCGTGCAGGTGAGCTATCACTCACGCTAAAAACGATGCCCTGAGTACTAGACATCACATTATCAAGTTTCTGTTGCTTCTGAACAAAATGCATTGAAGCAATAGGAACCCGATGTCTCATTGTGTCATACACTGCTATTAAATATCAAGTATAACCTCTTACAACAATTTAGCATCAAAAATGCATGGGGTGTGGGGACCATTTGTTAGAACCTTTAATTATTTTATCCAGGTTCAAAATGAATCATATTATTATATCTCATGTAAATTCCTTGCATTTTCATTGGATGAAAGCCTTTCACGTCACTCTATAAATCTTGATGTGTCAAGATGTTGGAAGCCCATCTTGTTGTCTGGCTAAAGATATAAATGTTCCATGGCAGAGCATTGAACATAATAAACATTGCACACACTTGATGCACTTGTTGCACACTGAACAGAAAGTTGTCCCCCATTGCGCGCCAAACTTTTCTCAGGTGAGGAAGTGGCGAGTGTTTTACTGGTGAAGGAAAATTATTTATGATACAAGATATATGTGACTGAAATAAGCAAGCCAGGATTGGGTTTGTAGTTCCTCTCATATTCGATGAACAAGTCAAATTTGATCGTACAGAGTACCAGTATTTCAAAACATCTGTTGGCCTAGTGATGTACTTTACCTAATAATTATCAGGTTACCAATGAATTATCAGGGACCAGAAAACCTTAAATCTGTCTTACATTCACCATGAACATGACAAAGGTGACCTGACAAGTTCAACAAAGGTTGACATTCTACTCTTTCATTGAGAAAGTAGGCATCAGTTTTTCCAAATTGTGATTCCTGAAAATTTCTGAAGCTGTAATATGCTGAACATATTTTCAGTAATCAATGTATCATCCATCAAACTTATTTTTCAAATCCAATGACTAAGACAGTCAACTCTGCTTGACAGCGTGGCACTCAGAATTCGACCAGTGTAAGATTAGCTGACAGCACTGGGGTGAATATATTACGTAGAAAAAAAAGTTTAATTCTGATGTATTAAATTACAAGACACTGGTATGGGGAAAAAACATTACTGGGGTAAAGATACATACAACCACTGGCCAGCTTACCAAAATATAACATCTCCTCTTTTTGAGTAAGCAGGTATGGCACTTGCTATCGTAGCAAAGCCATAGGAGTACACAATTGCCTCTTCACATTGCATGAATTTGGCCAAACGCTGTTCTAACTCCAAGTGAACATCTACAAGAAAAACATGAAAAATTTATGAAAATATCACAGCAATAATTTATGACCATCTCCAATGTATTCTCTTTCTTTTAACCATGTTATTAGATCCATTACACGTTTGACAATTTTAGGCAAATACATATCAATAGATAATATTAGACAATTTTGGAAAATACATATTGACAGATAATATTGGACAATTTTGAACATACATATCAATAGATAATACTGGACCATTTTGGAGAAATTCAAATCAATGGATAATATTGGACAATTCTGGACAAATACATAAATACTGAACAATTTTGGACAAATTCATATCTATATATAACACTGGACAATGATAGATAATATTGGACAATTTTGGACAAATACATGTATATATCAATAGATAATACTGGTCAGTTTTGGAGAAATATATATCATTAGATAATATTGAACAATTTTGGACAAATGCATATCGATAGATAATATTATAACTTGTGATGCTGCATCTCCCGTGATCGTGATGTAAGAGTGAAGTATCAGACCATAAGTTATCTTATTTACTAGAAAATTTAGACAAGTTATTATTAGAATTATCCAACATTTATTGGGATGAGAAAGTTTCTTTTTTTTTAATGATAAACATGGTAAATACTAACCCATGGTTCCATAGAATCCTCGAGGACCACAAGAACCAACACCATATTTCCTCAGAGCTTTCACAGCCTCGTCCTGAAATTTAATAGTTCAAAATCATATATTCTGAAACACTTGTGTCTACAACAACTTTTAGCATGGTTTTATGAAATGTACATTTGTCAAGTGCAGGTGTTCATTGGAAGACTATTTTACAAGATGGGAGAGGAAGGGGTCATACAAATAAATTACAAGATGGAATTTCTTTCTCAAGTTTAACTGCTGTTTTCATCGTGAAATTGATTAACAAAGCGACAAAAATAGACCTAAATCCAAGTATGTTCTCAGCTGACAGAATAACTCTCCATTTGAGAGACCACATAAGCTCGTCTACTGACATTGGCACCATGCCAACGAAGACTGGAGCATCATGCCAATATCAGTGGATGAGAGTTTTCAAGGAAGGGGAGAAAGGTTGTAAAAGTTTAAGTATGTTTTCAACCTTTTTACATGTCTGGGTCATTCTCATGGCATCAGATTGTGTACCTCTTGCTGTCAGATATACCCTCTGATTGCACTGTGGCATGCAGCTTTTGTGTGCATGGCTCTCGATGAATATCGATACAGACTAAATGCACATGTGCGCCACATACTTCAACCCAGTGCAGTCAGAGGATGTTACACCGACAGTTTAGGAGGTTACAAACTCTGACATTGAGAGGATGGTCTCGGCCAGTTTCAACGGAACTTCAGTTACAGTTTGCACAAGGAGGGGTCCCATAATTGTCACCCATCCCCCGGAGGCAACGGAGGAACACAGAACAGTTTGGAACGGGATGCTCAGTCTTTCAACACCTAGTCAGAGGGGACTACAAATATGCTGTTCATCCATCTGTATGTCCATCCTAAATGTTATGAATACAATATCTCTAACACAGAGGGCTAGAGGCTCAATCGTTGGAACAATGCTGCTTGTGAGTGCTTTTATGTCAAGTCACTTTCAACTGAACGTTGACCTATTTTTACAGGTTACAACGGAGGTCAAGTGTGAATAGTATTATCATATGTGCTTGTGACACAATAACTGCAATTTACAGTTGCATTTTCCATGAATCAGCCTAAGTATGAGGAATCTGAAGTGAACCAGACATTACAGCAAAATGATTGGATAATACAGATACAGTGCCTCTAATGGTCAATAGGTGATCATCAGGCGGTATGAATCAGTGATGGAACAAAGCGTAGGGGATGTAGTAACAAAAGCTGGCATATGAGTGTACCACAGTGTAACAAACATTGAGATATGGACTGTATGTACCTCCACAGATTTATTCCCAACCAATCCGAGGAAATTGAATGTGGCCATGTTCAGACACTGCTTCTCATTTATATTCACATATTTGCCAGCTCTCCTACAAAACAATAGATTTCATTCATGACAAAGAAAACTTTTCCATATTCAACAACTGTTGGATGCCAGGTTTGATGAAATAACTAAGATTCCTTTATCTGCTTGCCACATCTTTAATTTGATGCAAAAAAACAAAAACATGTATGGATGTTGTTACATTTCATAATCGTGAAGAAAGAAGTGATTGTGTGTACTTCTAAGGGTCGACAATATTCACAGCAAATAATGTCCTGCTCACATGTAATGAATCTAGTCTGACATGACTGGAGATTAATTAAGACAAGACACTCCAAAGAAAGCTTCTGGTTTACAGCAATTATGATGGGTTTATCGAGCAGCGAAGATACAGAGTCAGGAAGACAAACAAAGAAGTCAGGGAGCAATTGTAGGCAGAGATCAATGAAGCTTCCCCTCCCCTTTCACCACAGCATCTGACGTAACAGCTGGATGACCTACCCTTGTATGATGCTCCTCTCCATGGCTAAGAGAATGGGATGATCTTGTGGGGTATCGGGTACCAGGGGTTCGGGATTCCATTCTGCTATCAACTCGTCCTTCTCCTGTGAATGACAGACAGACATGACAGATGATTTAAGTGTATCTATCCAGTATTCAAACTTGAATGTTTCATGCGATCAAACAAGAATGTTTCTGAGGAATGTTTCATCAAACTTGACATTTTTAACTGTATTATTAAAGCAAGCCCACACAGTCTCAGGAACCTCCAGTCAAAACTGTGGGACTGCAGGATTACAGACATGACAGAAGGTTATCAACTGTTCCATGAAATTGATGAGGATAAACTTGCGGTAATTTCTACAAACAAATAATAATATAATGTAATCACACAAATAGGAAGTGCACACATCAGTATGTTCAGCAAGCCCACAAAAATCTTATGCTCACAGAGAGGGGGATAAAGACAGCCGAGAGAAAACTTTAACCTGCTCATGGAAAAATTTTAACCAATGAGAAAAATATGGCAAAGTTCAATTCAAGATAATTTCGACAATAATTAATATTTCATCCCATAAACAAGAGGTCCACATTTCCAAAGTGTGTTTAGCAAGCCTACATGTATAGTAATCCCTCTAATAATTCAATCACATTTAAGTGAAATTTTCTATCATGAAGTATGGGGGTGATCAAATTTGTTACAACATGAAGTTGACAAAATGGTTCAAAATCATGCAATCTGGTCCATTATTTTTCCAATTATTTCAATGATTTTAGAAGGTGGTCAAATTTATTAGAATAGCCGATCAAATTTTGTCCCCAAAATGGGGGTGATTTAATTTTGATAGGGGAGTAATCATTGAATTATTAGACAGATTATCATACAATACTTTAGCCCAAACAGAGGGGAAGAAAATATTTATCCAGCCGGAGAAAAACTTCAACCAATCAACCTGACAGACACCCAACAGACAGACAGACGTAGATAAAGCATGCGAACCAATAAAAATAATATTATAATACCTTTTCCGTTAAAATTTCCTTTGCTGGGCTGTAACTTTTGGAGAAAATGAGTTTTACAATCCATAAAATGAGCAGCGCTTCGAAAATCAGATGATAGGCTGGGGCCTGGAAAGAGAACATAAATACAACTAAATACATGATGTCCAGTGTTATTGATTAATCATGTTACATCATCGTATCATTCATACAAGAAACAATTCAGTCAAAGTACAGTTATCTCAATATGGGATTTTACTAACAATCGGTTTAAGACAGTTTCCTATCACATTTCATAGCCGTCACATCATAAAAATCTGCCCTATCAAAATGTATGATATGGACAGTTTCAATTTAGATAATGAGTAATGGTCAGTACATCTTGTAATGCTTCAGAAGTTCCTATCAGAATTTCACCCTTGATGATCTAAATACTTTAAGAGATATATCATGTCAATATCATCAAATCTTTTATATGTATATATATATATGTTCTTTGACCTCGAAAAAATAGGTCACAGTGGGCCATCTTCAATAGGCTTCCTGGCCCACAGTCAGTTGCAACTGTTGTACGACTTGGTGAGTCTGGATATAGTTCTTCCAGAGATATCGTGGTAATGTCGATGATGGACAGACAGACGTATGGACACATGACACAGACGATGACAATACCCCTTTGACCAAAATTGGTCGCGGAGTAAAAATGAAGATAAAAGACCTGGATTGTGGTATACACTGGATATATACCTATATTACAAGTAATAATAGAATAGACAAATTTATTCTCTCCCAAAATAAATCCACCCATGTTTTGTTAATTGTATGAATCATCATACTATCTTCTTTCACCATACAGCGAAGAGTTTGTGAAAGTCCATCGTTTTATCATATAATATCCAGCATGATTTATAGGAGTTTGTTCAGGGGTTACTGAAATGGTGACACAGAGTCGATTTTCTCATAGATTCACAACAGCACAGTCATTGGATGAATTTCCCACATGTGGCAGTGACCATGTTGAATGAGGTGCTTGCCAACTGACTTATACGGACTCAGAGGACATATTATTCAATTACCACATCACATGTACTTGTATTTCTAAGGAAACTACTGCTGTATTTTGCTCAGATTAAGAGATTGGGACAGACAGACAGGTGCGACAGAAGCAAGACACCCCTTGGTTTTACTTTGTAGAGGGGGCATAAAACAATGAAGTAGACTGTTTAAGTAGACCCTGGGGGGTGAGAGTGGGAATTGTCCCCTTTCTGGAGAAGAATGTTTTCCACGAACCGATCTGGGCATGATACCTTATTTGGATACCATTTCACTATATTGTTGACTATATTGGTTCACATGCCCATGTGTGTAATTATAAGGGGCATTATTGTGAAGTTGTTTCTCTCAGATATGCAACTGATTGGCTAACTGAAATAGTTTGAAATTTTCACGGGATTTATATAGTGATGATGTGAGATATGATTATCTGTGAAATTACATGTATATCGGAGTTTACTGAGATTGATATTCAGTACAGAAGGGTGGAACAGAGGAAACATGGGAGGAACACAGGAATTCAAACAATCATAGATTTAAAACCACTATATTGCAGCCTACATGTATCCTTTCATATATCTGTTCCAGATCTGTAATATCATTCATATTTCAAACTTTGGTTCATAGGGAACAAATGTTATGACAAAAAAAAAGGTTCTCTTTTACTGGCGGTGTTTGTTTGTGCACATACTCAGTGGTGTTCATATGCTTTTCTGATCAACACCAAAAGTATACGAACCAACTCGCCATAAACCCAGGGATCAAGATAACGAATCCAACTTTTCAAAGTCCAACTTTTCAGACAAATTTCAGAACTTTCACCATCACAAACAACCATGAACAGCCTTCACACAATGGAATTGGCATTTTTTGAAAGTTTGAATTTTCTTGTAGCAATCTTTGAAGGGAAGCCCAAATGGTCTGTGGTCACTTTTAGGAGACAAAAGTGCTCCCGATTCTGAGAAAGATGTGTTTACTGCATGTAGATACTCAGGGCTTCGTGTTTAGAATTAGCACGTCAAAATAGCTCACGTCAAAATATTTAGGAGAGGGTATATGAAAGTCAGGCGAGTGATTGCAATATAATACAATATAAAATATGACAGTTTACGTGAGTTAAAAATAACTCTCGTTACATGAATTTACGAGAGTGTTTGCGTGCAGGTGAGCTTTCACTCATGCTAAAAACGAAGCCCTGGATACTACAAACAGTTGCAGAGATATTGGAGTTTGAAATCTAAATCTGATATTCTGGGATTTTATGCAAATGAGATTAGTGAATTTAAGTGAACTCGAGATAATGAGCTAAATTTATGCTGGAATATTCACTGAACAATAATCACTTTAAAATTTATAACAAATTTTATCTATGGAATAAGCAAATTATTTAACTTGTTTTTGGAAAAAAATCTTACTATTTCTAGAAATATGGTTACCATAGCTGAAAGCAGCACGTTAGTAAGGGCTTCATTTTGGACATCGCAAGATTTATGAAATCTCAATCACTGAATAGCCGTAATAAAGGTCTATGCAATTCATATTCATTAAATAAATCACTTCAACTACTTAAGTTCCTGGAATAAAACACTTGGTTACCAGTTGCTATGGAAACCATATTTAAGAAATTATTGTTAACCAAGTTGCAAAAGTGATATCCAATAGCCTGAGAACTAGATTTTAATGGAAGGCAAAAGAATTAGCATCCCACATGTAAGTATTTTAGATTTCTATCTAATTATTTCTGGTTCACTTTGGGACATCATCTTAGCTCATTTGCATACCAAATTTTTACCAAACCCACAAATCTCTGAAGTGCTATATCTCAGCAACCAGTGGGAATAAATTTAAAATTTTCCAAAAATATGGCAACAATATATTTCTCACCCAGAAGTTTTAATTCTCCATTTGGTTTCCCCTTTTGATCTGCCTACATACTCCTACTAATGACTAAGGGTGTCTTGGGCATTCAGACAAAAATAACTTTTATTTTTTGGATGAGAACATCTGAAATCTGCCAATAAACTAGACACTTGTATGTTTGAGCCTATCACTGAAAATAAACTGAAAACTTTTGACAAACAAAATTTTTCAATCACAAACAATATTGACAAACAACACGCTTCACACACACCACAACAATATGTTAAATAAACTATCAAGTGAAGACAACTCTGGCTATCCTGAGCTACCACAAACGAATGAAACTCTAATTTGTTTCGTTACGATATATCAAACGTCGAAGACAAGGCATGCAAGGTAAGAAAATATTCTAACAATAATATACAAACACTACTGCCTACTTCATCTTTGTAGACGGGTATGTTCCTGCCGTCTTCAGTCGGGTCCTGTTGTGTGATAAACAATGGTTCTGAGAGATTGTGTTCATGTTTCAGACCTGTGACGAATACCATACTTTAATTATATTAGCTATGGTAATCCCTCTAATAATTCAATCAAAGGAAGTCAAATTTCCCATCATAAAATCTGGGGAGAGATCAAATATATTAGAACAGGCAGCTGACAAAATTGTTCAAAATCATGCATATAATCCATTATTTCAATCATTTTAGAGGGTGTTCAACTTCATTAGAACCATGATTGAATGTATGTTGTTCCCAAAATTGGGGGTGATTGAATTTTGATAGGGGGATTGAATTATTAGAGGAATTAAGTTTGTAACTGCACCTGAAGTTCTTGGTGGTAACATGCAAAATGCAATATTTTTACTTCATTATTTTTTTTTCTGGGGGGGGGGAGGGGGTATTATTGGCTGATATCAGAAGCAAATGAACTAGAAGTCTGCATTGGTCACTGCCTCCCTGCTTTATACGTAACACATGGGACGTAGATACGCAGAAAAATTGCAGGTGTCATGTTCGCACAGATTCAACACAAAATCAATGCATCTCAGGAGATGAGCTGGCATTGGAATTCAAATACTCAGCCAATGAAATGTACATAAATAGTCCTACCCATGATCCCCTGCGTGCCAAATCCACCGCATGTGGTCTTTCATGTATGGAGACTGTGGAAGAGTCTAGTAGTGATGTAGGTGGTTTGATGAGTGCTAGATATTGTCATTTAATGTTACACACTTCAGGTTGATTTGCTTCTGCTAACAGAGATTTCTTTGTTGATGTTTTCATACTGTTTTTTCTTCTTGTGATATTAACAAAGGCTGATAGGCAGGCAGTTCATGCAAAATAGTCCTCCATTTGAAGAGGTCGGTGCATGTATTATTTATGATACAAAATTTTTAACGATAATGGGGCATAACTCTTGGAAGCTTTATAACACAAATGAACATTTTAGGAATTACTACCAGTTGGCACTGCCAAATGCCATCCTCTTAAAAAACAATCCAGAGAAAACTTTGAGTAGTTGCAAACACAAGAATTTACAGTTATAATATTATATTTTTGAAAAAAGGGACAAAACTCCAGCAAAAAACATCACATGTTGGTTCAAAAAGTGATGTAGTGTGTAGCAAGTTTCAAAAGAATTGAGTGAAAAAGGGCTAGTTGAGTTCACGAGAAAGCTGATGGATGAATGGACAATGTCATAAAATAATACAGGAACTGAGGTTGGGAAAATTGGAACAATGAAAGGTTTGTATCATTAATAATTACAAAAATTGATTTCCAATTATTCGTAATTATTTCGTAATCTTTACCCTTTCATTACCATAAGCAACAAACCCCCAGAAGATGGAGGGATAGCGGACTGCACAGGTGTATGTATATATATCGGATTCAATTCTAGGACCAGTCCACGAGAGGACCAGTCCACGAGAGGTGAACGATGTCTGGGATCATGATGCTTGATACTGGGAGAAATATTGCTTGTGCCATTTAACCCCTCAAACCATGTGTGACAGATGGCAAGAAACTCCTACTATTTCTCCAATGACCTTATTAAGGGCGGCAAATCACATTTCAAATATTGGGAGTCAATAATCTGTAAGAAGTATTCAGCAAATGTGTATAGAGTAGATTTGGTTAGGAGACTCCCCTCCCTCTTGCTTTAATGTCGGATCACAATGTGCTGGGTTGGTACTACAGAGCCCAGTGATGACAACCGATCAGCAATGGTATTGGTCGGCCAGGTCCCTCAGATAGAGAACCGAAAATGTGATTATCGATTATTTCCAGAAGTACAAAGCCCTAACTGAGATGTTTCTCCAACCAGGAAGCAGCTAATGCCCTAATTTCATGTGGTGTAGCTGTGCTTAACGAAAGCAAAGCTTGCTGGGGCAATTTCTATGTCCAATGAATGGTCTGTTTTAACCATGAAGCCAAATATTCTCAGTTATGTTACAACTTACAAGACATCCCTAGACAGGGAAGACAGGAACAATAATCTTTGCTGTCATCTGACTGAATCTGTCCATAAAAGATAAGCTTGTAAGGCAGGTACACACATCGTTGTGAGCACAACGGCTTTAACCTGTCTATTCTCTCCAGGTATAGCCATTGCATATAATGAGGCTCATGTCTCTAGGTCCCATTTATATTGCGTGGCCAATCAGCATTTTTCTGTTTAGGCCGTCTGTCACACCGGACTAAAATTTTAATTCTTTAATTGGCATGAACCATCCTCTCCCAGGGTGCTTTGCATGCAGGCGCTGGCATAGTAAGATAGTGGCTCTTGATTGGTTGTACTGATGATCACGAATTTCGGGAGGCAGGGCATTCATGAATCCTGTACTAAATAAATACTCAGTGCGGTAAATCAGCCAGAGGCATCGTGGATGCATGCCTCTTGAGGAGCGAGAATGGGTTAGGTACACAGTAAACAATCCAGGAAACACTCTGATCTGTACTTCATATCAAAGCTGGAATGACGAAATGGCATCTCATCAACCCCGTTGGGCTGGTCGACTTTTGGCCAGATACTCTGGAGTTGGTTTCAAGGCCACACTAGATCAAAATCCGTCTGATGAGCTTAATGAGGTGCGATCGAGAGCAGTTCCATCAACTAGCCACAGCATTCAGCAATGCTGAGGCCAATGCTGTAGTTGACATTCAATTTAAAATGATTTCCCAATTTAAAATGATTTCCCAATTTAAAATGATTCCCAAATTTAATTTTGCTTCCTGGTACATGAAAATTGATTTGAGAAAGTGCAGGCTTCCCAGCAATTTGGGGGGCCAAATCGGGTGTGGGACCGGTAGGGGGTTTCCCATTTCTGCGAAGTGGGGAGTCTCGGGGGCCTCCCCGCCACTGAAATTTGAAAATTTAACCTTCATTTTAGTTACGCACTCCAATTTTCATCAAAAAAATGATAAAACTTAAATTTTATTTTGTTTTAATCATAGAAGGCAAAAAAAAGCCGTGTCAAAGCTTGGCATGTCATTCTTGGCATGTTTTTCTTAAATTTTCCAATTGGATGCCACAAATCTCATTTCTTCATGGCACCAGCTACAAAGTGTCACATTTTGTCATTATATGACTTTCCTTCAATTTGAATGAAGAAAGGAAATGTTACTTTTCTCTGTGTTTGAATAACAGAGTTGAAAAGTGAACTTCCTGTGATTGAATTATTAGGGGGGTTACAGTATGTAAACATTTTCATAGGGATAACTGAAAAAACATTTCAAGCCTGCGAATAATTTTTTCACTGGTGACCGACACTCGGGCATCAATAACTTAGTACCTAACATTTGGAATGTGCTGCCCTGACAAAGATAGTATATGGCTTCAGCGGCCTGCTTCATACTCAGTACTACAAAAGGTAGCTGTTTTTTTCCAGGAATAGTTGTTTATAATTGTTAGCTAACATGAAATAAACATGACTGCATGATACCTTCAATATTTCCTGGAAGAAAAGAAAACAAAACGATGTCTATCAAGTATTCTGTTTGAAAATCCAATCAAATGATACTATGCCTTTCAGTTATACTTAAAGAAGAATCAACAACCCAAGATTGTTGATTTTTTTACCTTGAAAGTGGTAATTTTTCATTGAGAGGAGATCGTCAGATGCATTTCGTTGTTGTTGTTGTTGTTGTTGCAAAGCCCGGGCCACTCAATTTCCGTGTCTAATTTCTTTGCCCACGGTTTTGCAGTTCATTAGTCATTGCAGTCAAAGCATTCTTACATTTTGTACATTATGTCTATAGTGTACAAGTTTTATTTTGTTTCGGGTGGTAGCTAGCTGTAAAATATCAGATCAACATCGTTTGCTGCAATAATTTAACTGCCTGACGAACGATCCTGTCAGACTGAATCCTGCACATTTACTGATGACGTCAGCAATATTGGGAAGATGGGATTTGGCAATCTTCGTAACGCTGTATTTCATTGGACATGAACTCTTCGACATGAACCACCTGTCCAATGAATAAGCACGATACTGCCCAACACTCTCCTATCAAAGGTTCTCTTATGCACCATTCGTTCAAACTGTCAGTATCACCTTTGCGCGGAGAGTCACAATGCGCCAGTGAACAACAACAACGACAACAGACGTCGGATCGCGAACTCAGACAAGATTCAAGGATTAAAATAAGTTTATTTAGATACAACTACACAATGATATGGGCGAGGAAATATCAGTAAAACTCAATTTTTTTAAGCGCGCACAATATCGAAAAATAAAAGAAACTGAATTTGTCGAGGGAAAACTCAATTCACAAAAATCTTCTAAAACTCAATTTTCAAAAATTTTCATCGGGATTACCACGATGAAAAAATTGGCTAGAAAAACCCCTGGCACTCTGGCACCTTTTCAGACAAGATTTTAGTGAGAAAATTTTCACAATATCCGCCTTTCTAACTCTTTCAAAGAGGGAAAAAAAAAATAATCTGAAACCATCTTCACAATTTTCCGGCACTAATTAACATTAATATCAAAAAAGAGAGGCGAATATCATATGAAACTGATATTTCATGAAGACTATGCTAGAGCTCTGGAGATAGAACAAACACTGTGAAGAAGTTGGAATTTTGCATGAAACTAATTTAAAAGTGGCCATGATAAATTTGGGCCAACGAAGGAAGAAAGAGCGCGATTGGGCAGGCCTTTCATTTTGATGGGGCTGATTGTTTCCTTTAACATGTTTAACCTTAAATCAGTCCCGTAAAATGCAAGGTCTGGTTGGGGCTTGGGGATACTCCCCCGGAAAATTGTGAGATTTCAGATGATTCTCTACCAATTTATGATCCATTCCAAGGCACTTCAGTTACAGTTATTGGGGGCCAAAGTGGTCCTTGGCTCCGCTTCTTTTCATATTGCGGGGGTAGGAGTGCCAGGCAAATATAAAAAATATAGAAGGGTTGCAAAAATATAGAAAATATATGTCTGCTGGGAGGCCTGAAATTGTTTAAAATTCATTGTCAACTATATTCAGCTATTAACTCATTCTGTACTGCTGGTCAAGATGGCCGCCACTACTGCAGCCTGCTGGAGGCTTCCTGCCTGGGAGAAACTAGGTCAAACCAAAATGGCTGCAGTGGATTTGCACACTGCTGTACAAGTTCTAAATTGTGACTATATTAGACTTAGTTTTACTTTGAATGATAAGTATTTGTATTTTTATATATGAAATGATAATTTTTATGATGTTTTATGAACTTCTAAGGAAAAATAACAATAACTCACCAAATTGTAATGTAAAATTCTCTCTTTTTTATGTACCTTACTGTAAAACGTTTGTACATGTTCAGTACCAGTGATAAGTCAATAAAAATATATTATAAATTCATTTCATTGTGATTTCTGTCAATTTCTTCAGTTCATTCTGATAGTTTACAAGTAAATTCTGAACTATTCCTCCATGAATTTTTCGAGATGGTAAGGCTCGAAGCATTGAATGCATAGATTGACCTCGCAAATTTTACACCCAAATTTAGACTCCCTCCTCACTTTCTCACTTGCACAATGTTTACATGTCCGTCGTTTTGCCATGGTTGCAGGCCAGTGTGAACGTCCATCTTTATCTTCAGGTGATGTGGATTTGCGTTTCCGCTTTTGTCTGTACTGACCAATGAGTTGCTTCGCCAAGTTTTTCCGAAACTTGACCTGGCACCTCTGTTGTCTTCTACCGGTTTTGGTGATCAATTGATGATTTGGCGACTCCTTCATCAAGATAAATGCACATGCTAGGGCCGTGTCAAATAAAAACCAAAACAGGTATTTCCAGAATTTCCTTGATCGCCTCGTCGACGGATACTGCATACGAAGCTGATCGCCGTGATCGACTCCACCCATATTCTCATTGTATTTCGCAACCACCTCAGGAGCAGGAATTTCTATACGTCGTCCATCTCTTTGTTTGCGACTGATGGGGACGATGATGCGTGGGTCAGAATTTGTCGACAGAAAATTCACTTGTCGGTTGTCGAACCAAGACGTGGCAACAAGGTTCCCTTTCTGGTAGGCTTTACTGTCCCCTTTTTGTTTGACAGTTTTTTTGTGAAGTCCATCCGGCCACCCTTTTCTGTTCAAGCGACATGTACCAACCGCATAGATTTGATCTGCTAGTAAATCTGAGAAAAGTACAGGGCTCGTGAAATAATTGTCCATGTAAACATGATGATACGTCCCGGTCAGAATTCTGGTCAAATCTTTCACGACGCGTGCGCCTAAACCTGTCTCCCTCCCTGTTTCCTTTGCTCCGGTATATACCTGCATTTGGTAGACATATCCATTGGTGGAATCTGCCAGCTCCCAGACTTTGATACCGAATTTACATGGCTTGTTAGGTAGATACTGTCGGTAGCTTATTCGGCCGCGAAACGGAATCATAGCTTCATCGATGGACACAGTTTTGTGTGGACGATAATTCTCAACAAGTCGACGTTGAACGGCATTGAAGATTGTGCGAACATGATGAATCTTATCATGACCAGGCTCACCGCGCGCTGGATTTGTTGTAGAATTGTTGCAGTGGAAATACTGCAAAACTTTGGCAAACCTATCCCTTATCATCACAGAAGGGACAAATGACACTTGTGTAATTTGATCTGTCGACCAATAGTCATGATATGCAGGAAGTTGAACCACCGACATCACAACGTGAAGGCCAATAAAAGCCTTCATCTCCGGTTTCGTGACAGGAATCCATTTCGGGTCGGGTTTTCTCAAAATGCACTGTCGGGCATACAGGTTGGTCTGGTCTGTCAGAATGTCGAACAATTCGTCCGTGAACAACAAATTTAGAAAATCCAGTTCGTTCTTGTTTTCATCTAAGACATTTACGGGTCCAGGCAGTTCCGGGGCCGCAAATTCCTCAACCGTAATATCTGAAAATGTCCGCTGCCATCTCAAATTGTTCGATGTCGTTGTTGTTGTTGTTTCGCCATTTTCGACACTCGACCCCTCGCCTTCGCCGTCCTGTGGAAAATTTCTCCGCAAAGTAGAGAGGGGGACATCGTCATCATCAGATTCACTGAAATCCACAGTAAAATCTGAGTCAATGTCACTGTCACCTAACGAAATGTCAGCTTGGGTAAACCCGATGAAATCCTCTTCATCGCTCGACTCGGCCCACGTGGCCATTTTGATTTTCGAGCAAAATCAGTCTCTTCATTGAAAATCTAAAAATAGCCGGTGTTTTCCTTGTTTCTAAGCCATGAGAGCCAATGAAAATTATTAAAAAGCTACTGAAAGTGTCTATAAGGAGTTTACTGATTGGTTCTTGTTTTAATGTCGAGATAGGGGAGCTGTAGAAAGGGACCAATGATAGACCTGGTAACAAACGCCGTTTGGCGGCAGCCGGCATGACAGCTAATGGCTGCCGTCACGCATATCTGCGGTAGGCGGCATTCGTTTTGATCATTTGCACTCGCATTTCTGCGGCAGTAGGCTGGAATGAGTTAATGAGAGCGGTACTGTATGTCCCTTACAGACATGTATTTTCATGAAAATACAGTTCTTGCTTGCAAGATATATTGAGAACTACTAGACGGAATTTCACTAAACTTGGTCGAAAGCTTCATTTGTACAGCCCCCACAATTGGTCAGGTTTTGGTGTGTGTGCGTTTGTTCGTCCGTGTCGTAGAGGCTGTGCTATCTGTACGTATGTCCCTTACAGACATGCATTTTCATGAAAATACAGGTCTTGCCTGCAAGATATATTGAGAACTACTAGACGGAATTTCACTAAACTTGGTCGAAAGCTTCATTTTTATAGCCCCCACAATTGGTCAGGTTTGGTGTGTGTGCGTTTGTTCGTCCGTGTCGTAGAGGCTGTGCTATCTGTACGTATGTCCCTTACAGACATGCATTTTCATGAAAATACAGGTCTTGTCTGCAAGATATATTGAGAACTACTAGACGGAATTTCACTAAACTTGGCCGAAAGCTTCATTTTTATAGCCCCCACAATTGGTCAGGTTTTGGTGTGTGTGTGTTTGTTCGTCCGTGTCGTAGAGGCTGTGCTATCTGTACGTGTGTCCCTTACAGACATGCATTTTCATGAAAATACAGGTCTTGCCTGCAAGATATATTGAGAACTACAAGACGGAATTTCACTAAGCTTGGTCGAAAGCTTCATTTTTATAGCCCCCACAATTGGTCAGGTTTTGGTGTGTGTGCGTTTGTTCGTCCGTGTCGTAGAGGCTGTGCTATCTGTACGTGTGTCCCTTACAAAAATGCATTTTCATGAAAATACAGGCCTTGCCTGCAAGATATCTTGAGAACTACTAGACGGAATTTCACTAAACTTGGTTGAATGCTTCATTTTTATAGCCCCCACAATTGGTCAGGTTTTGGTGTGTGTGCGTTTGTTCGTCCGTGTCGTAGAGGCTGTGCTATCTGTACGTGTGTCCCTTACAAAAACGCATTTTCATGAAAATACAGGACTTGCCTGCAAGATATCTTGAGAACTACTAGACGGAATTTCACTAAACTTGGTTGAATGCTTCATTTTTATAGCCCCCACAATTGTTTAGGTTTAGGTGTGTGTGCGTTTTATCGTCCGTTTCCTAGAGCCTGTGCTATCTGTACGTGTGTCCCTTACAGACGTGCATTTTCATGAAAATACAGGCCTTGCCTGCAAGATATCTTTAGAACTGCTAGACGGAATTTCACTAAACTTGGTCGAAAGCCTCATTTTTATAGCCCCACAATTGGTCAGGTTATGGTGTGTGTGCGTTTGTTCGTTCGTGTCGTAGAGGCTGTGCTATCTGTACGTATGTCCCTTACAGACGTGCATTTTCATGAAAATACAGGCATTGGCTGCAAGATATGTTGAGAACTGCTGGACGGAATTTCACTAAACTTGGTCGAAAGCTTTATTTTTATAGCTCCCACAATTGGTTAGGTTTTGGTGTGTGTGCGTTTGTTCGTCCGTGTCGTAGAGGCTGTGCTATCTGTACGTATGCCCCTTACAGAGATGCATTTTCATGAAAATACAGGCCTTGTCTGCAAGATATCTTCAGAACTACTCGACGGGATTTCACTAAACTTGGTCGAAAGCTTCTTTTTTATAGCCCCCACAATTGGTCAGGTTTTGGTGAGTGTGCGCTTGTTCGTCCGTGTCGTAGAGGCTGTGCTATTTGTGCGTATGTCCCTTACAGACATGCATTTTCATGAAAATACAGGTCTTGCCTGAAAGATATATTCAGAACTACTAGACGGAATTTCACTAAACTTGGTCGAAAGCTTCATTTTTATAGCCCCCACAATTGGTCAGGTTTTGGTGTGTGTGCGTTTTTTCGTCCAAGTCGTAGAGGCTGTGCTATCTGTACGTATGTCTCTTACAGACGTGCATTTTCATGAAAATACAGGCCTTGCCTGCAAGATATATTGAGAACTACTAGACGGAATTTCACTAAACTTGGTCGAAAGCTTCATTTTTATAGCCCCCACAATTGGTTAGGTTTTGGTGTGTGTGCGTTTGATTGTCCCTGTCGTAGAGGCTGTGCTATCTGTACGTGTGTCCCTTACAGACGTGCATTTTCATGAAAATACAGGCATTGCCTGCAAGATATATTGAGAACTGCTCGACGGAATTTCACTAAACTTGGTCGAAAGTTTCATTTGTATAGCTCCAACAATTGGTTAGGTTTTGGTGTGTGTGCGTTTGTTCGTCCGTGTCGTAGAGGCTGTGCTATCTGTACGAGTGTCACTTATAGACATGCATTTTCATGAAAATATAGGCCTTGGCTGCAAGATATCTTCAGATCTACTTGACGGAATTTCACTAAACTTGGACGAAAGCTTCATTTTTATAGCCCCCACAATTGGTCAGGTTTTGGTGTGTGTGCGTTTGTTCCTCCGCGTCGTAGAGGCTGTGCTATCTGTACGTATGTCCCTTACAGACATCCATTTTCCTGAAAATACAGGTCTTGCCTGCAAGATATGTTGAGAACTACTAGACGGAATTTCACTAAACTTGGTCGAAAGCTTCATTTTTATAGCCCCCACAATTGGTTAGGTTTTGGTGTGTGTGCGTTTGTTCGTCCGTGTCGTAGAGACTGTGCTATCTGTACGTGTGTCCCTTACAGACGTGTATTTTCATGAAAATACAGACATTGCCTGCAAGATATATTGAGAACTGCTGGACAGAATTTCACTAAACTTGGTCGAAAGCTTCATTTTTGTAGCTCCCACAAATGGTTAGGTTTTGGTGTGTGTGCGTTTGTTCGTCCGTGTCGTAGAGGCTGTGCTATCTGTACGTATGTCTCTTACAGAGATGCATTTTCATGAAAATACAGGCCTTGCCTGCAAGATATCTTCAGAACTACTCGACGAGTTTTCACTAAACTTGGTCGAAGGCTTCTTTTTTATAGCCCCCACAATTGGTCAGGTTTTGGTGAGTGTGCGCTTGTTCGTCCGTATCGTAGAGGCTGTGCTATCTCTACGTCTGTCTCTTACAGACATGCATTTTCATGAAAATACAGACATTGCCTGCAAGATATATTGAGAACTGCTGGACGGAATTTCACTAAACTTGCTCGAAAGCTTCATTTTTATAGCTCCCACAATTGGTTAGGTTTTGGTGTGTGTGCGTTTGTTCGTCCGTGTCGTAGAGGCTGTGCTATCTGTACGTAGGTCGCTTACAGAGGTACAGTTTCATGAAAATACAGGCCTTGCCTGCAAGATATCTTCAGAACTACTCGACGGGATTTCGCTAAACTTGGTCGAAGGCTTCTTCTGTGCTATCTGTACGTATGTCCCTTACAGACATGCATTTTCATGAAAATACAGGTCTTGCCCGCAAGATATCTTGAGAACTACTCAACGGATTTTCACTAAACTTGGTCGAAAGCTTCATTTTTATAGCCCCCACAATTGGTTAGGGTTTGGTGTGTGTGCGTTTTTTCGTCCAAGTCGTAGAGGCTGTGCTATCTGTACGTATGTCTCTTACAGACGTGCATTTTCATGAAAATACAGGCCTTGCCTGCAAGATATATTGAGAACTGCTCGACGGAATTTCACTAAACTTGGTCGAAAGTTTCATTTGTATAGCTCCAACAATTGGTTAGGTTTTGGTGTGTGTGCATTTGTTCGTCCGTGTCGTAGAGGCTGTGCTATCTGTACGAGTGTCACTTACAGACATGCATTTTCATGAAAATATAGGGCTTGCCTGCAAGATATCTTCAGATCTACTTGACGGAATTTCACTAAACTTGGACGAAAGCTTCATTTTTATAGCCCCCACAATTGGTTAGGTTTTGGTGTATGTGCGTTTGATCCTCCGCGTCGTAAAGGCTGTACTATCTGTACGTTTGTCACTTACAGACGTGCATTTTCATGAAAATACAGACATTGCCTGCAAGATATGTTGAGAACTGCTGGACGGAATTTCACTAAACTTGGTCGAAAGCTTCATTTTTATAGCTCCCACAAATGGTTAGGTTTTGGTGTGTGTGCGTTTGTTCGTCCGTGTCGTAGAGGCTGTGCTATCTGTACGTATGTCCCTTACAGAGATGCATTTTCATGAAAATACAGGCCTTGCCTGCAAGATATCTTCAGAACTACTCGACGGATTTCACTAAACTTGGTCGAAGGCTTCTTTTTTATAGCCCCCACAATTGGTCAGGTTTTGGTGAGTGTGCGCTTGTTCGTCCGTGTCGTAGAGGCTGTGCTATCTGTACGTATGTCCCTTACAGACATGCATTTTCATGAAAATACAGACATTGACTGCAAGATATATTGAGAACTGCTGGACGGAATTTCACTAAACTTGGTCGAAAGCTTCATTTTTATAGCTCCCACAATTGGTTAGGTTTTGGTGTGTGTGCGTTTGTTCGTCTGTGTCGTAGAGGCTGTGCTATCTGTACGTGTGTCCCTTACAGAGATGCAGTTTCATGAAAATACAGGCCTTGCCTGCAAGATATCTTCAGAACTACTCGACGGGATTTCACTAAACTTGGTCGAAGGCTTCTTTTTTATAGTCCCCACAATTAGTCAGGTTTTGGTGAGTGTGCACTTGTTCGTCTGTGTCGTAGAGGCTGTGTTATCTGTACGTATGTCCCTTACAGACATGCATTTTCATGAAAATACAGGTCTTGTCTGCAAGATATCTCGAGAACTACTCAACGGATTTTCAATAAACTTGGTCGAAAGCTTCATTTTTATATCCCCACAATTGGTTAGGGTTTGGTGTGTGTGCGTTTTTTCGTCCAAGTCGTAGAGGCTGTGCTATCTCTACATATGTCTCTTACAGACGTGCATTTTCATGAAAATACAGGCCTTGCCTGCAAGATATATTGAGAACTGCTCGACGGAATTTCACTAAACTTGGTCGAAAGCTTCATTTGTATAGCTCCAACAATTGGTTAGGTTTTGGTGTGTGTGCGTTTGTTCGTCCGTGTCGTAGAGGCTGTGCTATCTGTACGAGTGTCACTTACAGACATGCATTTTCATGAAAATATAGGCCTTGTCTGCAAGATATCTTCAGATCTACTTGACGGAATTTCACTAAACTTGGTCGAAAGCTTCATTTTTATAGCCCCCACAATTGGTTAGGTTTTGGTGTGTGTGCGTTTGTTCCTCCGTGTCGTAGAGGCTGTGCTATCTGTACGTATGTCCCTTACAGACATGCATTTTCATGAAAATACAGGTCTTGCCTGCAAGATATGTTGAGAACTACTAGACGGAATTTCACTAAACTTTGGTCGAAAGCTTCATTTTCATAGCCCCCACAATTGGTTAGGTTTTGGTGTGTGTGCGTTTGTTCGTCCGTGTCGTAGAGGCTGTGCTATCTGTACGTATGTCCCTTACAGACATGCATTTTCATGAAAATACAGGTCTTGCCTGCAAGATATGTTGAGAACTACTAGACGGAATTTCACTAAACTTGGTCGAAAGCTTCATTTTTATAGCCCCACAATTGGTCAGGTTTTGGTGTGTGTGCGTTTGTTCGTCCGTGTCGTAGAGGCTGTGCTATCTGTACGTATGCCCCTTACAGAGATGCATTTTCATGAAAATACAGGCCTTGTCTGCAGGATATCTTCAGAACTACTCGACGGGATTTCACTAAACTTGGTCAAAGGCTTCTTTTTTATAGCCCCCACAATTGGTCAGGTTTTGGTGAGTGTGCGCTTGTTCGTCCGTGTCGTAGAGGCTGTGCTATCTGTACGTATGTCCCTTACAGACAAGCATTTTCATGAAAATACAGGCCTTGCTTGCAAGATATCTTGAGAACTGCTTGACGGAATTTCACTAAACTTGGTCGAAAGCTTCATTGTTATAGCCCCCACAATTGGGTAGGGTTTGGTGTGTGTGCGTTTTTTCGTTCAAGTCGTAGAGGCTGTGCCATCTGTACGTGTGTCACTTACAGACATGCATTTTCATGAAAATATAGGCCTTGCCTGCAAGATAACTTCAGAACTACTTGACGGAATTTCACTAAACTTGGTCGAAAGCTTCACTTTTATATCCCCCACAATTGGTCAGTATTTGGTGTCTGTGCGTTTGTTCGTCCGTGTCGAAGAGGCTGTGCTATCTGGACGTGTGTCCCTTTCAGACGTGCAATTTCATGAAAATACAGGTCTTGTCTGCGAGATATGTTGAGGACTACAGGACGGAATTTCACTAAACTTGTTCGAAATCTTCATTTTTATAGCTCCCACAGTTGGTTAGGTTTTGATGTGTGTGCGTTTGTTCGTCCGTGTCGTAGAGGCTGTGCTATCTTTACGTATGTCCCTTGCAGACATGCATTTTCATGCAAATACAGGCCTTGCCTGCAAGATATCTTTAGAACTACTCGACGGAATTTCACTAAACTTGGTCGAAAGCTTCATTTTTATAGCCCCCACAATTGATTAGGTTTTGGTGTGTGTGCGTTTGTTCGTCCGTGTCGTAGAGGCTGTGCAATCTGGACGTATGTCCCTTTCAGACGTGCATTTTCATGAAAATACAGGCCTTGCCTGCAAGATATGTTGAGAACTACAGGACGGAATTCACTAAACTTGGTCGAAAGCTTCATTTTTATATCTCCCACAATTGGTTAGGTTTTGATGTGTGTGCGTTTGTTCGTCCGTGTCGTAGAGGCTGTGCTATCTGTACGTATGTCCCTTACAGACATGCATTTTCATGAAAATACAGGCCTTGCCTGCAAGATATCTTTAGAACTAACGGACGGAATTTCACTAAACTTGGTCGAAAGCTTCATTTTTATAGCCCCCACAATTGGTCAGGTTTTGGTGTGTGTGCGTTTGTTCGTCCGTGTCCTAGAGGCTGTGCTATCTGGACGTGTGTCCCTTACAGACATACATTTTGCCTGCAAGATATCTTCAGAACTACTTGACGGCATTTCACTAAACTTGGTTGAAAGCTTCATTTTTATAGCCCCCACAATTGGTCAGGTTTGGTGTGTGTGCGTTTGTTCGTCCGTGTCGTAGAGGCTGTGCTATCTGTACGTATGTCTCTTACAGACATGCATTTTCATGAAAATACAGGTCTTGCCTGCAAGATATATTGAGAACTACTAGACGGAATTTCAGTAAACTTGGTCGAAGGCTTCATTTTTATAGCCCCCACAATTGGTGAGGTTTTGGTGTGTGTTCGTTTGTTCGTCCGTGTCGTAGAGGCTGTGCTATCTGTACGTATGTCCCTTACAGACGTGCATTTTCATGAAAATACAGGCCTTGTTTGCAAGATATCTTCAGAACTACTGGACGGGATTTCACTAAACTTGGTGGAAAGCTTCATTTTTATAGCCCCCACAATTGGTCAATTTTTGGTGTTTGTGCGTTTGTTCGTCCGTGTCGTAGAGGCTGTGCTATCTGTACGTATGTCCCTTACAGACATGCATTTTCATGAAAATACAGGCCTTGCCTGCAAGATAGCTTGAGAACTCCTCAACGGAATTTTACTAAACTTGGTCGAAAGCATCATTTTTATAGCCCCCACAACTGGTTAAGTTTTGGTGTGTGTGCGTGTTTTCGTCCGTGTCGTAGAGGCTGTGCTATCTGTACGTATGTCCCTTTCAGACGTGCATTTTCATGAAAATATAGGCCTTGCTTGCAAGATATCTTTAGAACTACTGGACGGAATTTCACTAAACTTGGACGAAAGCTTCATTTTTATAGCTCCCACAATTGGTTAGGTTTTGGTGTGTGTGCGTTTGTTCGTCCGTGTCGAAGAGGCTGTGCTATCTGTACGTATGTCCCTTACAGACATGCATTTTCATGAAAATACAGGCTTTGCCTGCAAGATATCTTCAGAACTACTTGACGGAATTTCGCTAAACTTGGTGGAAGCTTCATTTTTATAGCCCCCCACAATTGTTTAGGTTTGGGTGTGTGTTCGTTTGTTCGTCTGTGTCGTAGAGGCTCTGCTATCTACACGTGTGTCCCTGACACACTTGCATTTTCATGAAAATAAGGCCTTGCCTGCAAGATATATTGAGAACTACAGGACGGAATTTCACTAAACTTGGTCAAAAGCTTCATTTTTATAGCCCCCACAATTGGTTAGGTTTTGGTGTGTGTGCGTTTTATCGTCCGTGTCTTAGAGCCTGTGCTATCTGTACGTATGTCCCTTACAGACAATGTATTTTCATGAAAATACAGGACTTGCCTGCAAGATATCTTTAGAACTACTAGACGGAATTTCACTAAACTTGGTCAAAAGCTTCATTTTTATAACCCTCACAATTGGTTAGGTTTTGGTGTGTGTGCGTTTTTTCGTCCGTGTCGTAGAGGCTGTCCTATCTGTGCGTATGTCTCTTACAGACGTGCATTTTCATGAAAATACAGGCCTTGCCGGCAAGATATCTTCAGAACTACTCGACGGGATTTCACTAAACTTGGTCGAAAGCTTCATTTTTATAGCCCCCACAATTGGTCAGGCTTTGGTGTGTGAGCATTTGTTCGCCCGTGTCGTAGAGGCTGTGTGTGTGCGCTTGTTCGTCCGTGTCGTAGAAGCTGTGCTATCTGTACGTATGTCCCTTACAGACATGCATTTTCATGAAAATACAGGTCTTGCCTGCAAGATATATTGAGAACTACTAGACGGAATTTCACTAAACTTGGTCGATAGCTTCATTTTTATAGCCCCCACAATTGGTCCGGCCTTGGTATGTGTGCGTTTGCTCGTCTGTGTCGTAGAGGCTGTGCTATCTGTACGTGTGTCCCTTACAGACATGCATTTTCATGAAAATACAGGTCTTGTCTGCAAGATATATTGAGAACTACTAGACGGAATTTCACTAAACTTGGTCGATAGCTTCATTTTTATAGCCCCCACAATTGGTCCGGCCTTGGTATGTGTGCGTTTGCTCGTCTGTGTCGTAGAGGCTGTGCTATCTGTACGTATGTCCCTTACAGACATGCATTTTCATGAAAATATAGGCCTTGCTTGCAAGATATCTTTAGAACTATTGGACGGAATTTCACAAACTTGGACGAAAGCTTCATTTTTATAGCTCCCACAATTGGTCAGGTTTTGGTGTGTGTGCGTTTGTTCGTCCGTGTCGAAGAGGCTGTGCTATCTGTACGTATGTCCCTTACAGACATGCATTTTCATGAAAATACAGGCTTTGGCTGCAAGATATCTTCAGAACTACTTGACGGAATTTCGCTAAACTTGGTGGAAAGCTTCATTTTAATAGCCCCCACAATCGTTTAGGTTTTAGTGTGTGTGCGTTTGTTCGTCCGTGTCCTAGAGGCTGTGCTATCTGGACGTGTGTCCCTTACAGACATACATTTTGCCTGCAAGATATCTTCAGAACTACTTGACGGCATTTCACTAAACTTGGTTGAAAGCTTCATTTTTATAGCCCCCACAATTGGTCAGGTTTGGTGTGTGTGCGTTTGTTCGTCCGTGTCGTAGAGGCTGTGCTATCTGTACGTATGTCTCTTACAGACATGCATTTTCATGAAAATACAGGTCTTGTCTGCAAGATATATTGAGAACTACTAGACGGAATTTCAGTAAACTTGGTCGAAGGCTTCATTTTTATAGCCCCCACAATTGGTGAGGTTTTGGTGTGTGTTCGTTTGTTCGTCCGTGTCGTAGAGGCTGTGCTATCTGTACGTATGTCCCTTACAGACGTGCATTTTCATGAAAATACAGGCCTTGTTTGCAAGATATCTTCAGAACTACTGGACGGGATTTCACTAAACTTGGTGGAAAGCTTCATTTTTATAGCCCCCACAATTGGTCAATTTTTGGTGTTTGTGCGTTTGTTCGTCCGTGTCGTAGAGGCTGTGCTATCTGTACGTATGTCCCTTACAGACATGCATTTTCATGAAAATACAGGCCTTGCCTGCAAGATAGCTTGAGAACTCCTCAACGGAATTTTACTAAACTTGGTCGAAAGCATCATTTTTATAGCCCCCACAACTGGTTAAGTTTTGGTGTGTGTGCGTGTTTTCGTCCGTGTCGTAGAGGCTGTGCTATCTGTACGTATGTCCCTTTCAGACGTGCATTTTCATGAAAATATAGGCCTTGCTTGCAAGATATCTTTAGAACTACTGGACGGAATTTCACTAAACTTGGACGAAAGCTTCATTTTTATAGCTCCCACAATTGGTTAGGTTTTGGTGTGTGTGCGTTTGTTCGTCCGTGTCGAAGAGGCTGTGCTATCTGTACGTATGTCCCTTACAGACATGCATTTTCATGAAAATACAGGCTTTGCCTGCAAGATATCTTCAGAACTACTTGACTGAATTTCGCTAAACTTGGTGGAAGCTTCATTTTTATAGCCCCCCACAATTGTTTAGGTTTGGGTGTGTGTTCGTTTGTTCGTCTGTGTCGTAGAGGCTCTGCTATCTACACGTGTGTCCCTGACACACTTGCATTTTCATGAAAATAAGGCCTTGCCTGCAAGATATATTGAGAACTACAGGACGGAATTTCACTAAACTTGGTCAAAAGCTTCATTTTTATAGCCCCCACAATTGGTTAGGTTTTGGTGTGTGTGCGTTTTATCGTCCGTGTCTTAGAGCCTGTGCTATCTGTACGTATGTCCCTTACAGACAATGTCTTTTCATGAAAATACAGGACTTGCCTGCAAGATATCTTTAGAACTACTAGACGGAATTTCACTAAACTTGGTCAAAAGCTTCATTTTTATAACCCTCACAATTGGTTAGGTTTTGGTGTGTGTGCGTTTTTTCGTCCGTGTCGTAGAGGCTGTCCTATCTGTGCGTATGTCTCTTACAGACGTGCATTTTCATGAAAATACAGGCCTTGCCGGCAAGATATCTTCAGAACTACTCGACGGGATTTCACTAAACTTGGTCGAAAGCTTCATTTTTATAGCCCCCACAATTGGTCAGGCTTTGGTGTGTGAGCATTTGTTCGCCCGTGTCGTAGAGGCTGTGTGTGTGCGCTTGTTCGTCCGCGTCGTAGAAGCTGTGCTATCTGTACGTATGTCCCTTACAGACATGCATTTTCATGAAAATACAGGTCTTGCCTGCAAGATATATTGAGAACTACTAGACGGAATTTCACTAAACTTGGTCGATAGCTTCATTTTTATAGCCCCCACAATTGGTCCGGCCTTGGTATGTGTGCGTTTGCTCGTCTGTGTCGTAGAGGCTGTGCTATCTGTACGTATGTCCCTTACAGACATGCATTTTCATGAAAATATAGGTCTTGCCTGCAAGATATATTGAGAACTACTAGACGGAATTTCACTAAACTTGGTCGATAGCTTCATTTTTATAGCCCCCACAAGTGGTCCGGCCTTAGTATGTGTGCGTTTGCTCGTCTGTGTCGTAGAGGCTGTGCTATCTGTACGTATGTCCCTTACAGACATGCATTTTCATGAAAATACAGGTCTTGTCTGCAAGATATATTGAGAACTACTAGACGGAATTTCACTAAACTTGGTCGAAAGCTTCATTTTTATAGCTCCCACAATTGGTCAGGTTTTGGTGTGTGTGCGTTTGTTCGTCCGTGTCGTAGAGGCTGTGCTATCTGTACGTATGTCCCTTACAGACATGCATTTTCATGAAAATACAGGCTTTGGCTGCAAGATATCTTCAGAACTACTTGACGGAATTTCGCTAAACTTGGTGGAAAGCTTCATTTTTATAGCCCCCACAATTGTTTAGGTTTTAGTGTGTGTGCGTTTGTTCGTCTGTGTCGTAGAGGCTGTGCTATCTACACGTGTGTCCCTGACAGACTTGCATTTTCATGAAAATAAGGCCTTGCCTGCAAGATATATTGAGAAATACTGGACGGAATTTCACTAAACTTGGTCAAAAGCTTCATTTTTATAGCCCCCACAATTGGTTAGGTTTTGGTGTGTGTGTGTTTTATCGTCCGTGTCGTAGAGCCTGTGCTATCTGTACGTATGTCCCTTACAGACAATGTATTTTCATGAAAATACAGGACTTGCCTGCAAGATATCTTTAGAACTACTATACGGAATTTCACTAAACTTGGTCAAAAGCTTCATTTTTATAACCCCCACAATTGGTTAGGTTTTGGTGTGTGTGCGTTTTTTCGTCCGTGTCGTAGAGGCTGTGCTATCTGTACGTGTGTCTCTTACAGACGTGCATTTTCATGAAAATACAGGCCTTGCCTGCAAGATATCTTCAGAACTACTCGACGGGATTTCACTAAACTTGGTCGAAAGCTTCATTTTTATAGCCCCCACAATTGGTCAGGCTTTGGTGTGTGAGCATTTGTTCGCCCGTGTCGTAGAGGCTGTGCTACCTGGACGTATGTCCCTTTCAGACGTGCATTTTCATGAAAATACAGCCCTTGCCTGCAAAATATGTTGAGATCTACAGGACGGAATTTCACTAAACTTGGGCGAAAGCTTCATTTTTATAGCTCCCACAATTGGTTAGGTGTTGATGTGTGTGCGTTTGTTCGTCCGTGTCGTAGAGGCTGTGCTATCTGTACGTATGTCCCTTGCAGACATGCATTTTCATGCAAATACAGGCCTTGCCTGCAAGATATCTTTAGAACTACCGGACGGAATTTCACTAAACTTGATCGAAAGCCTCATTTTTATAGCCCCACAATTGGTTGGGGTTTAGTGTCTGCGTTTGTTCGTCCGTGTCCTAGAGGCTGTGCTATCTGTACGTATGTCCCTTACATACATACATTTTCATGAAAATACAGGCATTGCCTGCAAGATATCTTTAGAACTACTGGACGGAATTTCACTAAACTTGGTAGAAATCTTCATTTTTATAGCTCCCACAATAGGTTAGGTTTTGGTGTGTGTGCGTTTGTTCGTCCGTGTCGTAGAGGCTGTGTGTGTGCGCTTGTTCGTCCGTGTCGTAGAAGCTGTGCTATCTGTACGTATGTCCCTTACAGACATGCATTTTCATGAAAATACAGGTCTTGCCTGCAAGATATATTGAGAACTACTAGACGGAATTTCACTAAACTTGGTCGATAGCTTCATTTTTATAGCCCCCACAATTGGTCCGGCCTTGGTATGTGTGCGTTTGCTCGTCTGTGTCGTAGAGGCTGTGCTATCTGTACGTATGTCCCTTACAGACATGCATTTTCATGAAAATACAGGTCTTGCCTGCAAGATATATTGAGAACTACTAGACGGAATTTCACTAAACTTGGTCGAAAGCTTCATTTTTATAGCCCCCACAATTGGTCAGGTTTTGGTGTGTGTGCGTTTGTTCGTCCGTGTCGTAGAGGCTGTGCTATCTGTACGTATGTCCCTTTCAGACGTGCATTTTCATGAAAATACAGGCCTTGCCTGCAAGATATGTTGAGAACTACAGGACGGAATTTCACTAAACTTGGTCGAAAGCTTCAGTTTTATAGCTCCCACAATTGGTTAGGTTTTGGTGTGTGTGCGTTTGTTCGTCCGTATCGTAGCGGCTGTGCTATCTCTACGTGTGTCCCTTACAGACATGCATTTTCATGAAAATACAGGTCTTGTCTGTAAGATATATTGAGAACTACTGGACGGAATTTCATTAAACTTGGTCGAAAGCTTCATTGTTATAGCCCCCACAATTGATTAGGTTTTGATGTGTGTGCGTTCGTTCGTCCGTGTCGTAGAGGCTGTGCTATGTGGACGTATGTCCCTTTCAGACGTGCATTTCCATGAAAATGCAGGCCTTGCCTGCAAGATATGTTGAGAACTACAGGACGGAATTTCACTAAACTTGGTCGAAAGCTTCAGTTTTATAGCTCCCACAATTGGTTAGGTTTTGGTGTGTGCGCGTTTGTTCGGCCGTGTCGTAGAGGCTGTGCTATCTGTACGTATGTCCCTTACAGACATGCATTTTCATGAAAATATAGGCCTTGCTGGCAAGATATCTTTAGGACTACTGGACGGAATTTTACAAACTTGGACGAAACCTTCATTTTTATAGCTCCCACAATTGGTTAGGTTTTGGTGTGTGTGCGTTTGTTCGTCCGTGTCGAAGAGGCTGTGCTATCTGTACGTGTGTGCCTTACAGACATGCATTTTCATGAAAATACAGGCTTTGCCTGCAAGATATCTTCAGAACTACTTGACGGAATTTCGCTAAACTTGGTGGAAAGCTTCATTTTTATAGCCCCCACAATTGTTTAGGTTTTGGTGTGTGTGTGTTTGTTCGTCCGTGTCGTAGAGGCTGTGCTATCTACACGTGTGTCCCTGACAGACTTGCATTTTCATGAAAATAGGGCCTTGCCTGCAAGATATATTGAGAACTACTAGACGGAATTTCACTAAACTTGGTCGATAGCTTCATTTTTATAGCCCCACAATTGGTCCGGCCTTGGTATGTGTGCGTTTGCTCGTCTGTGTCGTAGAGGCTGTGCTATCTGTACGTATGTCCCTTACAGACATACATTTTCATGAAAATACAGGTCTTGTCTGCAAGATATATTGAGAACTACTAGACGAAATTTCACTAAACTTGGTCGAAAGCTTCATTTTAATAGCCCCCACAATTGGTCAGGTTATGGTGTGTGTGCGTTTGCTCGTCTGTGTCGTAGAGGCTGTGCTATCTGTACGTATGTCCCTTTCAGACGTGCATTTTCATGAAAATACAGGCCTTGTCTGCAAGATATGTTGAGAACTACAGGACGGAATTTCACTAAACTTGGTCGAAAGCTTCAGTTTTATAGCTCCCACAATTGGTTAGGTTTTGGTGTGTGTGCGTTTGTTCGTCCGTATCGTAGCGGCTGTGCTATCTCTACGTGTGTCCTTTACAGACATGCATTTTCATGAAAATACAGGTCTTGTCTGTAAGATATATTGAGAACTACTGGACGGAATTTCATTAAACTTGGTCGAAAGCTTCATTGTTATAGCCCCCACAATTGATTAGGTTTTGGTGTGTGCGCGTTTGTTCGTCCGTGTCGTAGAGGCTGTGCTATGTGGACGTGTGTCCCTTTCAGACGTGCATTTTCATGAAAATACAGGCCTTGCCTGCAAGATATGTTGAGAACTACAGGACGGAATTTCACTAAACTTGGTCGAAAGCTTCAGTTTTATAGCTCCCACAATTGGTTAGGTTTTGGTGTGTTCGCGTTTGTTCGTCCGTGTCGTAGAGGCTGTGCTATCTGTACGTATGTCCCTTACAGACATGCATTTTCATGAAAATATAGGCCTTGCTTGCAAGATATCTTTAGAACTACTGGACGGAATTTCACAAACTTGGACGAAAGCTTCATTTTTATAGCTCCCACAATTGGTTAGGTTTTGGTGTGTGTGCGTTTGTTCGTCCGTGTCGAAGAGGCTGTGCTATCTGTACGTGTGTCCCTTACAGACATGCATTTTCATGAAAATACAGGCTTTGGCTGCAAGATATCTTCAGAACTACTTGACGGAATTTCGCTAAACTTGGTGGAAAGCTTCATTTTTATAGCCCCCACAATTGTTTAGGTTTTGGTGTGTGTGCGTTTGCTCGTCCGTGTCGTAGAGGCTGTGCTATCGGCACGTGTGTCCCTGACAGACGTGCATTTTCATGAAAATAAGGCCTTGCCTGCAAGATATATTGAGAACTACTGGACGGAATTTCACTAAACTTGGTCAAAAGCTTCATTTTTATAGCCCCCACAATTGGTTAGGTTTTGGTGTGTGTGCGTTTTATCGTCCGTGTCCTAGAGCCTGTGCTATCTGTACGTATGTCCCTTACAGACATGTATTTTCATGAAAATACAGGACTTGCCTGCAAGATATCTTTAGAACTACTAGACGGAATTTCACTAAACTTGGTCAAAAGCTTCATTTTTATAACCCTCACAATTGGTTAGGTTTTGGTGTGTGTGCGTTTGTTCGTCCGTGTCGTAGAGGCTGTCCTATCTGTACGTATGTCTCTTACAGACGAGCATTTTCATGGAAATACAGGCCTTGCCTGCAAGATATCTTCAGAACTACTCGACGGGATTTCACTAAACTTGGTCGAAAGCTTCATTTATATAGCCCCCACAATTGGTCAGGCTTTGGTGTGTGAGCATTTGTTCGCCCGTGTCGTAGAGGCTGTGCTACCTGGACGTATGTCCCTTTCAGACGTGCATTTTCATGAAAATACAGCCCTTGCCTGCAAAATATGTTGAGATCTACAGGACGGAATTTCACTAAACTTGGGCGAAAGCTTCATTTTTATAGCTCCCACAATTGGTTAGGTGTTGATGTGTGCGCGTTTGTTCGTCCGTGTCGTAGAGGCTGTGCTATCTGTACGTATGTCCCTTGCAGACATGCATTTTCATGCAAATACAGGCCTTGCCTGCAAGATATCTTTAGAACTACCGGACGGAATTTCACTAAACTTGGTCGAAAGCCTCATTTTTATAGCCCCACAATTGGTTGGGGTTTAGTGTCTGCGTTTGTGCGTCCGTGTTCTAGAGGCTGTGCTATCTGTACGTATGTCCCTTACAGACATACATTTTCATGAAAATACAGGCATTGCCTGCAAGATATCTTTAGAACTACTGGACGGAATTTCACTAAACTTGGTAGAAATCTTCATTTTTATAGCTCCCACAATAGGCTAGGTTTTGGTGTGTGTGCGTTTGTTCGTCCGTGTCGTAGAGGCTGTGTGTGTGCGCTTGTTCGTCCGTGTCGTAGAAGCTGTGCTATCTGTACCTGTGTCCCTTACAGACATGCATTTTCATGAAAATACAGGTCTTGCCTGCAAGATATATTGAGAACTACTAGACGGAATTTCACTGTGCATTTTCATGAAAATACAGGTCTTGCCTGCAAGATATGTTGAGAACTGCTGGACGGAATTTCACTAAACTTGGTCGAAAGCTTCATTTTTATAGCTCCCACAATTGGTTAGGTTTTGGTGTGTGTGCGTTTGTTCGTCCGTGTCGTAGAGGCTGTGCTATCTGTACGTATGTCCCTTACAGAGATGCAGTTTCATGAAAATACAGGCCTTGCCTGCAAGATATCTTCAGAACTACTCGACGGGATTTCACTAAACTTGGTCGAAGGCTTCTTTTTTATAGTCCCCACAATTGGTCAGGTTTTGGTGAGTGTGCACTTGTTCGTCCGTGTCGTAGAGACTGTGCTATCTGTACGTATGTCCCTTACAGACATGCATTTTCATGAAAATACAGGTCTTGCCTGCAAGATATCTTGAGAACTACTCAACGGATTTTCACTAAACTTGGTCGAAAGCTTCATTTTTATAGCCCCCACAATTGGTTAGGGTTTGGTGTGTGTGCGTTTTTTCGCCCAAGTCGTAGAGGCTGTGCTATCTGTACGTATGTCTCTTACAGACGTGCATTTTCATGAAAATACAGGTCTTGCCTGCAAGATATATTGAGAACTACTAGACGGAATTTCACTAAACTTGGTCGAAAGCTTCATTTTTATAGCCCCCACAATTGGTCAGGTTTTGGTGTGTGTGCTTTTGTTCGTCCGTGTCGTAGAGGCTGTGCTATCTGTACGTATGTCCCTTACAGACATGCATTTTCATGAAAATACAGGTCTTACCTGCAAGATATATTGAGAACTACTAGACGGAATTTCACTAAACTTGGTCGAAAGCTTCATTTTTATAGCCCCCACAATTGGTCAGGTTTTGGTTTGTGTGCGTTTGTTCGTCCGTGTCGTAGAGGCTGTGCTATCTGTACCTGTGTCCCTTACAGACATGCATTTTCATGAAAATACAGGTCTTGCCTGCAAGACATATTGAGAACTACCAGACGGAATTTCACTAAACTTGGTCGAAAGCTTCATTTTTATAGCCCCCCCAATTGGTCAGGTTTCGGTGTGTGTGCGTTTGTTCGTCCGTGTCGTAGAGGCTGTGCTATCTGTACCTCTGTCCCTTACAGACATGCATTTTCATGAAAATACAGGTCTTGTCTGTAAGATATATTGAGAACTACTTGACGGAATTTCACTAAACTTGGTCGAAAGCTTCATTTTTATAGCCCCCACAATTGGTCAGGTATTGGTGTGTGTGCGTTTGTTCGTCCGTGTCGTAGAGGCTGTGCTATCTCTACGTATGTCCCTTACAGACATGCATTTTCATGGAAATACAGGTCTTGCCTGCAAGATATATTGAGCACTACTATACGGAATTTCACTAAACTTGGTCGAAAGCTTCATTTTTTTAGCCCCCACAATTGGCCAGGTTTTGGTGTGTGTGCGTTTGTTCGTCCGTGTGGTAGAGGCTGTGCTATCTGTACGTATGTCCCTTACAGACATGCATTTTCATGAAAATACAGGTCTTGACTGCAAGATATATTGAGAACTACTAGACGGAATTTCACTAAACTTAGTCGAAAGCTTCATTTTTATAGCCCCCACAATTGGTCAGGTTTTGGTGTGTGTGCGTTTGTTCGTCCGTTTCGTAGAGGCTGTGCTATCTGTACGTATGTCCCTTACAGACATGCATTTTCATGAAAATACAGGTCTTGCCTGCAAGATATATTGAGAACTACTAGACGGAATTTCACTAAACTTGGTCGAAAGCTTCATTTTTATAGCCCCCACAATTGGTCAGGTTTTGGTGTGTGCGTTTGTTCGTCCGTGTCGTAGAGGCTGTGCTATCTGTACGTATGTCCCTTACAGACATGCATTTTCATGAAAATACAGGTCTTGCCTGCAAGATATATTGAGAACTACTAGACGGAATTTCACTAAACTTGGTCGAAAGCTTCATTTTATAGCCCCCACAATTGGTCAGGTTTTGGTGTGTGTGCGTTTGTTCGTCCGTGTCGTAGAGGCTGTGCTATCTGTACGTGTGTCCCTTACAGACATGCATTTTCATGAAAATACAGGTCTTGCCTGCAAGATATATTGAGAACTACTAGACGGAATTTCACTAAACTTGGTCGAAAGCTTCATTTTCATAGCCCCCACAATTGGTCAGGTTATGGTGTGTGTGCGTTTGTTCGTCCGTGTCGTAGAGGCTGTGCTATCTGTACGTATGTGCCTTACAGACATGCATTTTCATGAAAATACAGGTCTTGTCTGCAAGATATATTGAGAACTACTATACGGAATTTCACTAAACTTGGTCGAAAGCTTCATTTTTATAGCCCCCACAATTGGTCAGGTATTGGTGTGTGTGCGTTTGTTCGTCCGTGTCGTAGAGGCTATGCTATCTCTACGTATGTCCCTTACAGACATGCATTTTCATGGAAATACAGGTCTTGCCTGCAAGATATATTGAGCACTGCTAGACGGAATTTCACTAAACTTGGTCGAAAGCTTCATTTTTATAGCCCCCACAATTGGTCAGGTTTTGGTGTGTGTGCGTTTGTTGGTCCGTGTCGTAGAGGCTGTGCTATCTGTACGTATGTCCCTTACAGACATGCATTTTCATGAAAATACAGGTCTTGCCTGCAAGATATATTGAGAATGAAAGCTCGTTTGAAAAACGGGCGAAGAGCATTTTCCCAGATAATTTTGTAACATATAATTTGGTACTCACAGGGCTTTAGATCTTCCCAATTTTGGCACACCCCCTATTAGGGGTGGCAATTTTTTTAGGATGGGACAGAGTGTGGGGCACATACCCCTGAAGGATGAGCAATCAGGAATCATTATTGATAGGAGTGCCTCTGAGAAGGGATTTCTTCACCAATGGGCGAAACCCAGTGTGAGCCAACTGAACACCAACTTTATTTTGCATTTCATGGGCCGGCCGACATTAAAAAAATAGAATAAAAATAAAATTCAAATTGCCACTTTTATATTTCCCATGAAAGTTTGAACATAAATACTTTAACCCCCTTTTTATTCCTGATTGTATGAATTAGGCTGTTGTATTCTATCTGAAACAATGCCAGCAAATAAAAATGAAAAACAACAAAGAATAAATACCTTTCACTATAATTTTTCATTGTAAGTCGGCAAATTGTTATTGTTGTAAAAGGCTGCTAATACTACTTAGGCAATAACGACGTTCAATATAAATCAGGAACCTTCCCTGGCATGACTGGCTGTGTGATCTACCACTCTGTCATGGTACCCATATTTCGACAGTGATGCAGTATTTCAGAGCTGGTAAATGGAGGGTGTTTCAACAGCTCAGCCGATACAGCATGGTTTTAAGTTACTATTGAAAGCTGAGGCTGTTGGACACATGCAAAATTCGCTAGATTGCTCTGATAGACAACCACAGCCACAACAATTGCTCTGGAAGACAACCACAGCCACAACAAAATGATGACAATGTTAGATTTGGAGTTCATGTTGGCAGTTAACATGTGACTTAACAGTTTTTGATCTTGAGAAAATAGGTCAACATCAGTTATATTCATAGACTTCAAGTCCCTCACCAGTTGCATATGTGGTATCAATTTAGAATGCCTAGCTATATTTCATGTTATATGATAATATAAAGTATATAACCTTGAGAAAATAGGTTCAGTCAACTAGGATAGGCTTCTAGTCTGTCCGCAATTGCAAAAGTATGATTAATTTGGAGAGCCCATCTTTCCTCCTTTAAAAATTATTGCTAATGCAAAATCGGACCTCGATAAAACAGGTGAATGTCAATTTCATTAATTAGGCTTCTGATCAGACAGACAGATGACACGGAAGATTCAGTTCATTTTGGGGCATCATTAAATATCATCTTCGAAGTCTAAATATTCTGTCAAAATGCACCAGAACACACTATTTTACTTCAATTATAGAGAAGAAAAGCAACTCTGAGTAGGGATCACAATTTGTTTTCTTTTTTTTTAACCCTGGACAAACCATTGGGCATTTATTCTTACATTAGGTGTCACGATTTTACATTCTCCGACACATCCTCACGTGACAGAGAGGAAAACGGTTGTGAGAAGGATAAAGAAATATGTACCCTTTTGTTGATTTGAAACTTTGTTTTGATGCTTGTAATTTGGAATGCTGTAGTGTGGTATTTTAGTGTGTTATACATAGATCATTTCCTTGCATACAATAACATTATAAGGTGATCCTATAATATATTTCTATATTATATTTATTAGTTAAGTGTCGAGATCTGCCAGGGGACCCCACTTCTTCAGGAATCTTTTTTGTTGCACTTTTCGTCATTTTTTAATTTTTCTATATGTTTTGTTCGGAAAATTGCCGATCTTGT
>JAVTVY010018762.1:0-70220 GCA_036873755.1 Hanleya hanleyi | reverse complement strand
TTTTTTAAAAGAAAGTTTTTTATGAGGAAACGTGTTCTTACCATTAAAAACCGATAAAAAACACACAGGCCTCTAGTGTCTGTGTGCTGACCCGACCCCGGTGATCTGCTGCGCTGTCACCAGTGGTCCCAAGGAAAATAGGTCGTCCTTGATAAGCGTCATGTCTCTCAAGTAGTATGATGCGAAGGTTGTGTGAGATCTCCAAAAACAAGCCCTCATAATATCAGTTACCGACCTGTTGGTCCACAAAGGCCAGGACGCCCTAAGCGCCCTGATCTCATGTGCAGAGACATCACACAACGCAGCCTGCATCGATGACACTCCATCGTAGGCTAACCTAATAGTTTTGGAGAGCCAAGAAGAGATAGTGTTTTTAGATATCTCTTGTTGGCTCCGGGGACAAAATGGTATAAATAATCGCCTTCGCCCAGCACGTAGCACTTTAGTGCGACTAATATATACAGTAAGGGCACGAACCGGACACATAAGGTTGTCCGATTCTAACCCTGAGGAAAGGAAATCAGCTAAAGCTGGAACCCTAAATTCTCTACAAGAAGTGTCGTACAGAGATTGGTTCTTGGCTATAAATTCAGGAATGGTAGTAAGTACCACATAAGTCCATCGAGAATCATGCCTAATTTCCCTAGCATCCAAAGCGTGTAGTTCTGACACGCGAGCCGCTGAAGCCAAGGCTGACAAAAAAACTGTTTTGTAGGATAGGAATTTCAGATCGGCTGTAGTTATGGGTTCGAACGGAGGTTCTGATAAACTCCGTAGAACTAATGCTAAATCCCATTTAGGAAGTTTTGGTACAGAGACAAGCCTGTCAATCCTAAACGATCTAACCAGAGCTGTTAGATTAGGATCAGAGGCAGGATTAACGCCAGTAGACAGGTTAATAATCCTAGATAATGCAGATCTGTAACCATCCACCGTAGATGGAGCAAGACCCTTGTCTTGAAACAGGTGTAACAAGAAATCTGCTATCTGCTGAACAGAGGCAGAACGGGCATCAATGTTTCTTCCAGTGCACCACTCATGGAAGACCCTCCACTTCCCTTGATAACAAGCTGATGTGGAGGATCGAGTGGAAGCGACCATTCTTCTCGAAGCTTCCCTAGAAAACCCAACCTCAGTGAGCTGATCCTTGAGCACTTGCAAGCGTGCAGATGGAATGCCTGAGGTTTGTGGTGGAAAATTGCTGACTTCGGTTGACGAAGTAGTTTTTCCCAAAGAGGCAGTCGTCTTGGGACGTCTACCAGTAATTCCAGAAGGTCGGGAAACCACGGACGAGCTGGCCACCAAGGGACAATTAGATAAACCACGCATGGATGCGCGCGTATCTTTTGTAGAACTAGAGGCAGGATTGAAGGGGGCGGGTAAGCATACGCTATTAGACCCGTCCAATCCTGTGATAGAGCATCGACTCCCACTGCTAGAGGATCCAGTACAGGGGACATATACAGAGGGAGTTGATGATTCAGGTGAGTAGCGAACAGATCTATCAGCGGTTGTTCCCAAATCTGAGCGATTTGGCGCAGAATGTCTGTGTGAAGCTGCCACTCCGTCGGTATAATCTGATGTTTTCTCGACAGTGCGTCGGCTAGTACATTCAGATGTCCTGGTATGTGTCTGGCACGAAGTATGATATCGTTCTGCCAGCACAGATGGTAGAGTATCTCGGTCTGCTTCAGAAGCTTCGAGGACCGAGTTCCCCCCATCTTGTTGATGTAAGCTAAGACAGTTGTGTTGTCTGTAGCTACCAGAACCGACTGGCCTTTGAGGTCCTGTATCAATAAGAGTATTGCTCGATTGACGGCCATGAACTCTAACACATTGATATGGAGTAACCTCTCCTGCGGAGTCCAATAGCCTGATATCGACTTGGATCCGAGGTGGGCCCCCCATCCTTGCATCGAAGCATCCGTGAACAGCTGATGAGTAGCTTGAAACGGAAGCAGTGTTACACCAGGCATCACGTTGAGAGGGTCCATCCACCATAATAGGTGATGTTTGACTTCCTCTGTGACAGGAATCATGGGATTCCTGTGCCTGTGTGGCCAATGCTGATTTAAATAGATCATTAGTGGCCGTAACTGTAATCGGCCTCGTGGTGTGACATCCTGTGTGGATGTCAGTAGACCGATTATTGATGCAAACTGGATGGCAGTGCGGCAAGAATGTCTGATGAACAGTGGAATGTCGCGACATATCTTGCACCAACGAACTTCCGGTGGCCGAGCAATGACCAATTTGGTGTCGTACGCCACGCCTAGGAAGTTCCGTTGTTGTGACGGTGTTATCTCCGATTTTTCCTCGTGTGGGAGATAACCCAGTAGTTCGAGGATGTGCCATACAAATGTTGTATCGCATCGGAGTTGTATTCTGCACATATTCCTGATAATGGAATCGTCTAGGTAAAAATGATATTTGATACTTCGACTGTGCAGATACGCCGCCACTGGCTGAAATACTCTGGTGAAGATCCAAGGGGAACTGGCTAGACCGAAAGGTAGAACCTGGAATTGGAAACGGCGAGCACCGACCAGGAATCTCAGGTACTTCCGGTAACTTGGATGAATCGGGATATGCAGGTAAGCGTCCCGAAGATCCAAGGAAGTTAACCATTCCCCTTGAACCAGAGCGGTCCTGATGGACCGGAAGGACTCCATCCGAAAGTGTGGGGGTTTCATCAGGAAGTCCTTGTTCAGCCTGCGCAGATTTATTATCATGCGCATTTCCGGTGTATCCTTCTTTGGCACAAGGAAGACCGGAGAATAGAACCCGGGGGACGGTCGTGGACCGGAAGTTCTATTACTGCATGCTTCTGGATAAGTTTGTCCACAGATGCCTGTGTTACCAGAAGGTGTGCCTTCCGTATAGGTATACGGGAGGGCTTGGGAGCAGCAGTAAGGGGTGGATCTATAGTAAATTCTAGGGGGTAACCGTATCGAATAGTACGGATTACCCACGGATCCATCCCCAGTTTTTGCCAATTCCGCCAAAATCCTTGAAGTCGTCCCCCGACCGGGAGACTGGATTTCGGCGGGACCGGAAGTTGAGGCAATTCGTGGTCCCGCCATGTCATGAGATTGACATGGCCCGAATCGTCACCGGCCCTGCTGCTTTTTGCCACGACCTTTCCCTTTACCTTATAGTTGGGATTGGTCTGGCCTTGCTGTTGTGGCATGCGACCCGCCGCTTGAGACTTCCCTTTTGGACCGGAAGCGGAAGTAGTCGGCCTAGGTTGCTTGGCTGGTGGACCGGAAGTGTCCGTAGAAATACGTTTTCCTGTCCCCATACCACCTGCTCTAGGCGGAGGATTAGGCTTAGCCTTCTCCACCGTATCCCTTAGAGACGGTATAATGCCATTAAACAACAGCGAAGATGCTGGCGATTGCTCCTTCAAAGTACGAATGACTATATCAGGAGCATGGTTGACAACGGAAGACAAGTAAGCTTGTCGTCTCAGATGAACAACCATCGCAGCATTGAACGCGGCTAAAGCCATTGCATCAGCATTAGCTTTAGCAGCCACGTTCTGAAGATCCGCCAGTAATTGTAGCTCAGGACTACTACTGGCTGCTAACTGCGAACGCGACAACCTGCTCAACACAGTGGATATGGCCGTTAGAAACCAGTCCATGTGAGAGGCTATGGCTACCCCCTGCCGCGCAGCTTCTTCCATAGTAGAAGACTGCTTATCAGTTAGCGGGATCAAGACCTTGGAAGGGACCTTGTTGCCTTTACATATGTCGGCAAGATCAGGTTCCGGTTCCGCGGCCTTAAAGTCATATGCCGAATCATGAATTCCGTACGCTCTAGACGTGGGCTTCTCCACCGGAAGTGGTGCCGAAGCGGAAGCCGGTCTAAAGAGTGCACGTTTTCCCGTTCTTGTAATACGTTCCTGCATTGTTTTAGGCTGGGCTAAAACCGTATCAAGAACGGAACATAAACCATGAATGGCATCTGACGCAGGAAGTGACGACGTCTGCATGGTAGTTGTCGACGGAGCCTCTGCCATAGTATGTAGGCGAGAGGATGTCGGCGGTGGGGTCGTGACATATTAGGGTACAACTCGTACAGAGCTTCTAGTACCTCTGAATATGAACGTCTCTCCGGATCATGATCACTGTCATTATCCTCAATGGATTGACGTTGCGCGACCCCCGGACGTCTCATCGATGGGTCAGTAGACAAATCAATCGGATCAGACGATACTACCGGAAGCTGTGTCGGAACCGGGGATGGAACCTGAACAGTACCGGAAGCGGAAGTCAAGAGTCGCCGGAACTGATCTAGTTCAGCTGCCTGTTGTTCCATTCTTTGCAGAATAACAGCAGACAGAGAACCATCAATAACCGGAACTCCCGTATTGATTTGTGGACTATTAGAGACCCGCCTATAAGGGGATGCAATAGGCCTAGCCCACTGCATTTCCGGACGAACCGGAAGTCTCAACCCACCGGTGTTTGTCACAACAGGCCTCCTTATAGTGGGACCGGAAGGACGAAAAGTCCTAACCGGAATCCCGGAGTTAACCATACCGGAACCCGCAGGCGACCGGAATTGGCTGACAGGAAGTTGATAATGAGCCCTATATGGGTTTATGACACCCGACCCAGAACCATTCTCAGTCATACCCTGTTGTGACTGGAACAATGCCGTATTGTTTCTATTAACACTCTGAGGTATTAAGTGTGAAACTGGCATTGTTCCTGCAGAACAATGACCTCGATCCCCTGCGTTTGTCAACCCAGAGGTGTTCAATTGCAAGGGATTTAATCCTACCCGGCCTTGCGTGATAACTCCCGTGACTGGGGTATTACGTAAGGTCGTGGAGTTTACTCCTGGTAAGACCATGGATACATTGTCTCTATATCCACCAGAGGTATTGTCTGCTGTGCTGAAATTAACTATACCTGGTATTACACCATAGTTATTTACAGCACCACTTACCATGCCTAAGGCTGCCCCTGGAGCAACAGGGAGTTTCGAAATTGGTTGACGACCAACAAACGACACCTGGGAATTATTAGATATCGGGGTATTCCCAGCGGGAGTCCCCCCAGTGATATCATTCCCAACAGCACATACGGGCGTACTTACAACGTCACCAGTGTTTATGCCCGGAGTCAAAGTGGTCCTCATCTCGTTCGTCTCGATTTCCATGGGGGACACACTTTCGGGAAGATCTAGTTCCACTGTGACCTCGGCTGACTCTCCCGTACCTTCATCTAGGACGGACCCCATTACTTTTACCTGTTTCTTCCTTTTACCTGTGGACAGATCAGAAACAAAAGTACTAGTGCTTGGCGCAATACCTTTATCTAATAAAGAACGTAAAGGGCCCATCCAAGGACTGCCAATCGATGCAGGCTTCTTCGCCGTCCCATTTTCAATAAAATGGGAGGGCGGAGTCATGATATTAGTCTCCGACATTAAACCAGGGGGAAGGGAACCCGCACGAGACCCGGTCATTAAATCTTGAAATAAATCATCGGGCCATTGTTGACACTCCTGACATCTATGGGTACAATCACAAGCAATATTGCCTCGACACGCAAGACAAACAGAATGTAAGTCGGTCGTTGATTTAGACTTCCCACAGACGGAACAGAACATAGAGGCCATTATTTTATCGACAGATATACACAAGAATACTTCCCAACTTGATCTTTTCGTTGCTTTGTAGACTTGTAGATGATGTTATCACTCGTTGTAAACGTAAAATCCTTCCGTAATACGCTGGAGCTTTACACACGATCTTTACAGTAGCTAGCTAAGTAAAGAAGTGGAGATCTATTGTGATTGAGTGCTGGCGTGGGTGATTAGGCGGGAAATGAACTGTGCTATTGTTTTAATTTCTTCACTTGTTAATCCGTGTTTGCACACGAACGCATATGTCAGTAAGGTCAGTTTCACTGTGTAAAAAATATCTTGTAGGCCAAAAGTCTATAAAGGCAAATTAGCACTGTGTCGGTCAGTACACGTTTTCAAAAATATTAGCTGATGCGAACCAAATTAAATGAGCCACATACACACGTTTTGCACCTGTGATGGGTTACAGGTTACTTTCGTAAAACTTTATTACGCCTCAGAGTAGCTTGTTTGATAGCCGATTGGTCAATTGCCATCCCATAAATAGTTCGTATTAGGGCAGCCACACACCTAATACGAACAATCACGTGTTAACGTTACCATAGTGGAAGGTGGAATTGACGTAGCCTGTCCTTCAATGCAACGTCACAAAGCCGACATGTCACAAAACGAAGAGCTACGTCGTATCAATGGCTCAGCGTTTGCTTTCAACCCAAAGACGTTGTGGGCATGCGCGACTCTTTCGTATTAGGTCAGGAAATGTGAATCAGTTGAAGTTGTCTTACGAAAACAAACCGCATTTAATCGTTGTCGTCGCGTTTTCGGCTTAAACAAAGGCTCTTCGGCATAATAAAATCGTTATGATGTTTGTTTGAGGGGGCATACAAACTATTCACATGGTCAGTGAGGGGAATTCGACCGATAAGAATTCCCCACACTGACCATGTAAATAGTTTGTATGCCCCCTCAAACAAACATCATAACTGATAGTGTATATGATTCACAAATCAGACTGAAAACATCAGAGAACTGACAACCAGGTGGCGATTCTTAAAATGTTCATTACCACCATGTTCATTGGACGGTAGAGAATATTGAATGAAAAAACGGACAGAAAAATATTGAGGGGAAAGGCCCGACAAGCTGCCCCTTAGTCTGGAGGGAAGCTTTGGTGGACTCGAGATGGTCACTTAATGGTAAAGATCGCAGTCAAACTGGACAGAAGTTTCTCGTATCCCTGTTCTTGAGCTGTGGTGGGAAGACGTGCAGCATACGTCCATGTTTGTAGTCATTTTATGACGGCGCATTACTATGCACTGAGAGACAAGTTGATCAAACGAGTAGGAAATTCCATCGTTACTGATGGATTACCTTAGTTCAACATCTCCAAGTGTACGGTATTCGTGTAAAGGCCACGACATGGCAGGTGAAGCCGGGTTAAACAGTGAAAGGGTTAAATGTACAATTCTGGATCTTTGCATCCGAAATATCTTGGCCAAAACTTCAAATTTATGTTTGAGGGGTTTCATGCAAGAAACTTGGTTTGGTTTTTCATGCATTGTCTTACATGACAGATCATTGTGATGTGGGAAATAATATCCAGACTTCTATTGTACATGTACACATCTATGAACGGACAGTGTCCGGCTCCTGTCTCATTCATACAGCCACTGCAGGTAATATTTCTGAAAATGTCCTGTTGAAATTTGAGGGTCATACACTGTGGCAAGTTCTTGTGGTTCAGATCTGGTTTTCATCAAAGTGGCTTCCCTCAGCCCATATGTTACAGAGTTATGCCCCTGTCCAGTCGGGCAGGTGAATTGCCCACATTCAAGAACGAAGAGGAACTATTTCCTGCCTCCATACATATGGAACACAGCATGCCTTCATCAGTGTCTTATTATTCCGTCCATGATTGTACAAACTGTCTTCTCCTACTCTTTTTCTCGTAGGCCTCTTTTGACAGGAGTTTCCTTTTCGATGCGGTACTTTCATCAGCAAACGAAAACAACTTCGACAACGACTTCTGTCTTGCCGCCATTTTGTTTTTGGTGTGTTGAAACTTTCTGATTGAGCGTGTTGCGATTGGTCTCGAAGCGAGTACATGACATCATCTAACCAATCGGCGAACGTCTATTATCCCACTGACGTTGTTGGCAGGGACACCATATAGCGTGCGTGATCCACGCCAGCCAAATTACACCAATAAATCGACTGTCAAAAGAAATCATTTACCGCTCCGGTAATGTGAAACCTTATTCACAAAGTGGGGGGAGGTGGGGGGAGGGGGAGGGGAGGGGAGGGGGAGAAGATGCCGATAAGCTTATGGCGTCCTATTGAATCAACACATCTGAATGTTTGGAATACTCAGATATTTGATAGCAGCACCTGAGGAAGTACTTTGAAACATTATTCAAATAAACCTTGAAAATATCACGCAAACTAATCCATCACCCATTTATCATGTTGATGATGTGCCTATTTTATTCATAAGAGTTGTATTTGAAGTGTATGCAAAGTTGTGAAAAGGAGTAGGACCCCACCCATGTGGTTCCCGGGTGTGAATAGGACCCAACGTCGTGATATGACTAAAATATAGTTGAAAGCGATGTTAAATCATATTCACTCACTCACTCACTGGAAAGGTTCATTGAACTTGGTATATAAGCAAATCCAATGACCTAATATATATAAGAATACATGCTTTTCAGTGAAACTGATGATGCCGGAGGACATTGACTGACTTGTCGACGGATAACTGAGCGGATGTTAATACATGTGGTTTCATGTGTCGTGATGCAAGATGAATTGACAAGACTACCAGAACGGAAATCACTGAAGTAATTTATCCAGGAAGTTCTGAATGAATTCTGAAGGCGGGCTTATGTGATATCGGAAATTCAGCTACTTGGATCAGGCTACTTTGCCTGTTGTGTCAATGCTCGTTCTATCGCACACCAGTGAGTTAGTCAGTCAGCTCTGTCGAGCATAGGAATTTTACAGGTTCAGAAAGTTTCAGCAAAAGGTAATAAAGAGAAGATTGACACGAGTGTATACAGTAGTGTCTTTATTGCTTACTCTGTTGACACTTCCTTTGACGACCAGGCTGAACTGTCCAGCCTTTACTTCTATATAAACACTACACCATCCCATCATTCCTAGGCCTCGTGGACCAATAGAACAAGGGGTATCTTCACTTTGATGGGAATATGGGAGCTTGTCGAGTACAGGGATTTTCATTGGTTGGTTTCTCATTCAGAAAAAAAAAAACTTTTAAAATTTGCCTACAGAATTAAAAGACCGTATATCTGATAATCTCTTTGTGAGGGGACAATACGGTGAAAAATGACGTGTTCAAATCAAGAATGGACACCATGATGCTAAATTCTTTAAAAAACGATCAACTACATCTAAAGCCAAAATTCAACACATGGTCGGGGGTAGACAGCACTGAACCAAGGGATATCTGATGGCTTGAACTCGTAAAAAATATAGTTCTTTTGATGAGGACTCGCTAAAATGCTGTTCGCAGGTAAAGGTATAACCACACGGATATAAGAGACTATACACAGCGAGTTGATGGAGCACACAATGGGACTACAACATCTTAATATCGGGAATACGATGCTCGTATATTTATACATTATACATTCATATATATATATCACTCTAAACATGGCAATGTCAATGATGTCAAACGGTACACATGTGTACCAACATGTATGGTGTCCATTTCTTTTATTTTACTGATGATACACTGGCCATGCAAAAGCACAGCACAAACAATATTAATGGAGGAAAATCAAATATCAGTATGGCCAGAGAACGTCCAGAAATTTAGTATAAAAATGAAGGCAGCTTTGAGCAAACAGAGAAAATAACCGAAATCCCTAACAAGAGTTCTAGAACTGAAGGATCGAAACAAAAATTTGATGCTGAACAGCGAAGTCTCCGAACTGGCACTGTGTGAGTAAACTGCTCTTGACCACTACTGGGCACTCAAGTCAAAGTGACAAAATATGCGACGCGGCAACATGAAAACAGTGCCATAAATTTAGCAAACAATTCAAAGAACTTCAAAATCGGGCTTGGCAGCATGATTGACCATCTTTGTTAATGTAATAATTGTATTTGGACAAACATTTATCCAATCAAGGTGACTTTTACCATTGTAACGACGCCAGTCCTTGTTGTTGTCATAATGATGTCAATTGTTGTACAATACATTGTATGAATTTTTGTCCTCCGTGACTTGAAACACTGACTTACTAGCAGAAAGGGGCAATTACTCTCAAATGACACTTTGGAAACATCCATATCAGAATGGGCTGGAAGATTTCATGTCTGAGGTAAATTCTCTAATGGTTCAATTTTCTAATAATTCAATCCTCTAATATTTCAGTGAACCTTTACAGAAACATTACGATTGGCTGGATTTTCTCCCAATTTTGTTCATTGGCCAATGAAAATCTTGGATTCATTTTTGAAAATTCGAATTCACCAATCAAGTGCTTCAAAACTGAAAGTTATTGTTCCATTTAAAATTCAATCGAAAATCTCATGGACAAAATTCAATCAGTCCTAATTATTTTGATCAGCCTTAAGAATAAATCTATTATTTAATGGATTGTCTGCGAGATCTTCGACCATTTTGTCAATTTCCTGTTCTAATAAATTTTGTTCACTCTGTAACTGAATTTTTGGAGGATTTGCTGAAATACAAGTTCATGAATCAATGGAAATGATAATTTATGAATGAAAATAATCTTGGTTCTTCGCCGTCTCTATTTATTTCAGATTTTTGTATTATGGTACAAGACACACACAGTTATTTACTCCTTGCGATCATGAACAACCTACATGTAATTTGACATGAAATACTTAAATTATGTAAGAGCTGCAAGTGATCCCTATACAAGGTTCTATTACCGGTCAGTCTTTCATGTAAGAATCTATTGTTTCGACCTTTGTATCACTGAAAATCCTTCCGTCTTGACTGATCACTGGACCCAGAAACTATTCTTCTCGTTTGTGTCGGGACACTTACATGGAAGTTGAACCCTATTCGCATACTGTACATGAGTCGGAGGTAATGACATCAGAACTGAACACTAAGCACACACAGACAATTTCTGTCATGAGTGACTGAATAGACTGAAATCGCTTTCATGTGCTGGCACCAAAGATGAAGATCCAAGTATTTTGCTTGTCTAATATATATATTTTTTTATAATTGGCATTTTATTGATTTGTCTAATAGGGTAAGCCCTCTAATAATTCAATCACAGGAAGTGAAATTTCTAAACATGAAATCTGGGGGCGATCAAATTTATTAGAACAGTCGATTTAATTTTGTCCCCAAACTTGGAGGTGATGGGTGTTTTGAATTATGACAAGGATTTCAACACTAGGGTATCGTACAAAATCTTCCGCTCAACATTCCAAAATTGCTCGCTTATGCACACTGAAGATTTTGGTCTGCAGTGACCTGCTACAAAACAGTGACAGGGTAGTTTTGCTATCCAAATTGCCTTTGACAAAAGTTTTTCATGTGCAGGCATTAACAGGTCGGGGAAATGAGAACTCTCCAATTTTGGAGGTAAAAAAAGTCATTTTTCTTGAATAACTTACAAAATATGATCAAATTACATGTAGCATTTCTTACAAGATGGCGCATAAATTGATATATAGTTACAAATGTTAACACATTTTGTCATTGAGATGATTTTCAGTTAAGTTTGAACATGTTGAAATGACAATTTGAAAAAAACAATTTCTTCAAAGCAGGTAAACTAATGTGAAAATATATGAATTTATGACCCATTGACAAAAAAAATGAAATATGTTTATATTTATAAGGTTATTCAAGATAAATGACTTTTTACCTCCAAAATTGGAGAGCCCTCATTTCTCCACCCTGATTAAAGATTTTTGTCTGCAGTGGTCATGCGCTAAAGTGGTTCTCGCAAAAGGAAAACAGCAAAAAATGTTGCTCACAAAACAATGGATCATATCGTGTGCTGGAATCAACAGAAATAATCTGCATTTTATGCAAATATCTGGATAAATATTCCTCGTTTTAATTGTTGGCTGTGAGGCTGATCAAGTCTTTAACACAGGACATACACCAAACTTTTCGTATGCCGTCCTCGGACAGTATCCAATACTGCAGACAGATTATGAAGACAGTTTTAGGTGACAGTTTGGGCTCTCTGAAAGTACACATCTGTAAACTTTCAAATCAACAGGTGCTGTTGAATTTTCCGCTTGAGAGTCAACCCCATCAGGTATCACAGTGTGTAAGAAATAAAGGAGGATGGACAGTTTGGTATGTTCATGGGTTGCACGAATACTGATCACAATGGATCACCATATACAGGGTACGACACGGATGCCTAATTAATATAAAACATCTAGTTCATATCTAGTAAACGAGTTACATTCAACAGGATGGGAGGCAGGCAGACATATCAACATGATCGATAAAGATTTTCGTCGCCCACAGGACTGTGGATACAGCTCAGAGCGCCGCCAGCTAGTTCAATGACCTAAACGTCGCCACGCCGAAATTTACACCAGAAACCTTGAACAGCACTGGCAAGCAATACAGTACACCTTAAATTAAATCGACCTTCAATTCAATGTCAAACCACACAGGGAATTAGTACACAAGTGCCTTTCTTATTCTGTAGTTCATACAGATTTGCCCAGCGGATCACTCCCTGCTGACAACAACTCTCTTCAATCCCAAGGGCGTCACTAACGGGGATCGCTGGGTGCGAATGACCCCCTCAGTGGCGAACTGCATGTTATGTTCCTTTGTTGGGCAGTACAGTACCAAGCTCTCTAATAAGTTAAGCGTAGAAATTGACCCCCTCTTAAGAAATCCTGGCGACGTTCATGAATCCCCGATATGTCATGTGAGGTCAAGCAGGATGCTGCGAAGCAGATCTCCCATGTCAGCCAATCAGCTGCCCACAAGAGTGAGCTGTTCTGGGATCAGGAACCCATGCTTGTCTTGTCTGTTGGTCTTGAGGCTTGAGACGTGGGTATCCCAATATCTGCCATGGACTGGATACAATACTGGCATTCACTCGGTGTTCTGTCAACACAAGTCGGCTGGCAGCTTTTTATTTCTCCAAGCACACAATGTACAACTAAACTGTATCCCGAGAGCGACATCCCAGTTTTCAGGCACCAATGGGGGCATTGTGCATGTCAGTCGGCACAAATAGGAATGATTCTAGCTGTACAGTAGTATATATATATTTATAATATGTATATATATATATATTTATAGATATATATCTCCAATCGTGATACATGTACTCAAAACAGTACCACCACCCACCGAGCACAAACAATACTGAGTCGGGTCATCTTTATATGGCCATAGTCGATGAATTCAACAGGGCACGCCCGAGTAGCAGGAGTTGATTGGCACTTCAAATGAAAACAAACTGGTCACGCTGTAATTATCTGATGAAGGAACAACTTCAGCACCCATCTTTTTTTTTTTCACACACTCCAAGAGGACAAAACAGTATGAGATTTAATACAGATGCTTTGTATGTACACGTTGTCCTTGTCGTCAAGGTCCATAATCCATATGTGAGTTATAACATCTGCCATGAGAATGATCCGTGCTAGTTAAATGAGGAGGTCAAAAGACGCCCCTGTCTGACATAATGCAGTCCTATCTGCTCCTGTCTGATGTATGGCAGTCCTGTCTGCTCAATTTGAACTTGTTTTCACGAACAAGATTCGAGTCAGAGTCGCACAACCGGTACAAGACCGTCACGGTTACGAGGTCACATTTATATGCGACAGTTCCGTGTTGTCAGACTAAGTATTTTTCTCTTTTTCGGGTTGGGGGACCCTTGTCAGTTTACATATAGTCTCTATGGAAAGGCTGCATGCACGGGGCAGTGACCTGCGGGCAGTCTAGAGGTAGTTCAGATCCAAGGCATGGTGCAGTGCCGCTAAATCGGAATGGTTGGACACCCTCCAGAAAGGCCAGTTCATCTGTAAATGAGGAAAATATATCTACTATTAAAAGACTGAAGGCAACAGCTTCGGGCTTCTGTTGCGTCTAAATTGCAACGATTAAATAAAGTTTAGATCCAATGCAATTGTCGAATAATATATTAAAATCACTGAGTGGAGCTCTCTCAATCACAGTATCGCCAAAAGAAATCTAACTCGCAACGACTGAATAAAGTTCGAACTGGATTCAAAGATTTTTCAGTTGATTTAATATACAATGCGAGCGTTAAATAAAATATCAAAATCACTGAATGGAGCATCCACAAGCACAGCATTGCCAAAATAAAACCTCACGAAACGATCGTATTCTATTAGATGTATTGTATACACTCTTTACCTGTTTCGCAGCTGCTTCTTCATCGCGCCCATCCCCCACAACAACGTAAGTACATTTCCTGCCGAATCGCGACACAATTCTCTCAAAACAGCTTTCCTTTCCTGCAAGGAAAAATATGACTCATTATAACCACTACTGATAATGATCAGGAATTACATGGTAGACTCCCGTGGACAACTAGATGCTGCTCTTTCGAACTTAAAACCGATCTGTCTTCTGAGATGAACTGATTGACAGACACACATACAACACCATTACTATATCCCTTACCTAGCTCATCTCATCAAAATTGCAGAATAAACTGCCTATCTGACCCAGAAAAAAGAATGTAAGTGAATGGGTGGGCCAGCTACAGGCAAATATACTTCTAATCCACATATAATTTTTTTTCAGAATTAACATGTTATTTGTGGTCATTATGGGAATTTCTCGTTAAAATTACATGCAATTTTCGGTAGATATTTCATGTAGGAAGCTATTGTCTGAGTCTTTGTGCAGCGGACCAGGCTCAAGTCTAGACATATCGTTGTCCCTAGACTTGGCTGTTGTATGCATTGTCTCGTGATTCTTACATGGAGTTTGAACTCTAGTTTCAGAGACATACCAGGTAATGTTAAGACATACATGAAAATGAATTTACCTATTTTTGTTGCACTGTAAATATTCTCGATGGAAAAGACTCCCCCAAGACCATAGAGTAAGACCTTAGCTAAAGCAGGAACTAACTGAGTGGTCGTGACTAGCACATTGACGCAATTCGACCTGGAAAAGATAGAAATTGGATAAATGCAATTAATTCTGGCACAAACTACAGTATACATGCATGTATGTGCATTGAGAACTTCTACGTGGCAAATAGTTCTCAAAAGCTCACAATAAATTATAATGCATCTAGCGTGAACGTCAATGTTGAGTTACACGTGTTCTAGCTACATAAAGGAGCCTAATATGAAATACAGAAATGAAGGGTCAGGTTGTCTAGATGAAGAATTTGTTCAGCCCTGTGGAAAACCCTCACCTGAAATGCATGTTCGTTATGAATTTATGCTAATTTATCTAAATATTTAACAGGGTTTGAAATAAGCAAATTTATACTGATCAGTCGTTTCGTCAGAATTTGATCAGCTATCATGGTTTAACATAGGTAGGATAAGCAATTATGATCAGACAAGGCCAGATTCTGATCAAATATGTCTGTGATGTCCGACTGCTATTTCAGAACCGGTTCAATCATGATATCAGATTCAACCACCACACAAATTTTCATCAGAATACAGCACATGTATTTCTGATGAATTCGATCATCCATAAAATCAAAGAAACAACAAAGAAATGATTGTTGGACTATTTCCCCCCCTTCTTGTGCTGATAAATTTGAAATGGAATGCTACACGAGGCTGGCTTGACACAGGAGCTTGTGACTTGATATACATTTTTTCCTATATGCCGCTATAGATGTATGCGACACATATATTCATCAAACTACCACAAATATTCTTTTCAAACTGAGAGTGGCAATACTGCAAACATGTGACATGCAAAACAACCGTTTGGCTATCTTCTCTAATCTTATAATCAGACAGTAATTTTCATATATGAAGCAGTCCATTTGTTTTTTTATTGTGACGAGAGGATGATGCGTGCCTTCCCCGTTCATTTGGCGGACCATTATTTTCTACACACTATCTATGGATTGGATTTGACTGTCGCTTTGCTTCCAGAGATCCTGTTGCCATGGTGACAGGCTAACAATTCAATATGGCTAGGGTCTGGTGAACCTGCTTGCCTGCGATTGTCCCCAACTGTCTACACGAGAGATTATCAGCCATTGAGAAAAGCCCCCGTCAGCCGGCAATTCACGCTCAACATTTTCTACACTTAACTCCGGATACGATGAAATATCCACAATTATTCCAGAATTGCTACCCACAGAAATAGCCCTAAAAATTGCAGTTTTTCGCATTTTCAGTAAAAGCAAATTAAAAACGTAGTTTGCGCAATTAACTGCCGTTATATTGTCACTGAAGTCAGTTGCTTCCTGTTTAGACTTGATCTATGCGTATAAATAGCTGTAACAGTGTTAATACACAATAATGACATACTAAACAGGAAAAAAAGAATCAATGCTGTCGAGGAAGCACTCGGGATGGAAACACGTGTACATGTATATAAAATTACACTCAAACTGAATCCAGTGAACAGTTGATTATCACCCAGGAATAAAACCTAAAAAATTGGGTGAATCACATAAATTAGAAAACCATGAAAATATTGGTTGAGTGGAATTAGGCAGGACTTAAAATATGGTAGATCACACATTTTGGTGGACAGGACTGTGAATTCTGTTGGATTGATAACACAGGCAGTACAGTCATCCTTCTAATAATTCAATCACAGGAAGTGAAATTTCCCATCATTAAATCTGGGGTGATCAAATTTATTAGAACAGGAAGTTGACAAAAATCGTTCAAAATCATGCTTAATCCATTATTTCTTCATTACCTTAAAGATTATAGATGGTGATGTCCTCAAAAAATTGGGGGTCACTGAATTTTGGTAGGGGGATTGAATTATTAGAGGGAATACCGTAACCCAGTGTAGCTAGTTTAGAAATCCCCCTGATAATTCAACCACAGGAAGTGAAATTTCCCACCATTAAATCTGGGAGAGAACAGAGCTGAAGTTACAAAATCGTTCAAAATCATGCACATCCATTACTTCAAATTTATTAGAACCACCGATTAAAATTTGTCACCAAAATTTAGAGTGATTAAATTTTGGTTGGGGGACAAGAATATTAGAGGGATTACAATAACCCAGTGTAGCGATCACTCACCTAGAGTTGATAATGGAGAGAGACTTCAAGGCCAGCGTAAGCCAGTTGTCGGTCAAACTTTCGATCTCTTGTCGTAGTTGTAGCCACTGCTCCCGTTTCTGTGGTCCTAACAACCCTGCAGCAAGATAAGAACCATCTGCTCAATTATCCTACACAGTTTAATATTATACAATGCATGTGTTCACAGTATCATGTCCGTCAAATAACATCTGTATTATAGATATGAAGTAGCAGGTGGAAGGCATCGAAGAAGGTGGCCACAAGAAGTGACATTCAGTGTTTTAAAGGTGAACTGTGAAGCTGTTAATTTTTTTTCCTGAAATGTTGCTTACATACATCTTGTTATTTGATATAGCTGTTATACAATTTTGGAACGAATATATTTTGCTAAATTTTACTAATAACAATAATAAAGTTATCCTGTTATAAATCCGTATCAAAAACTTACATCGCTTGTCTCTTTGCTTGTAGAACGTTACGACATTATAGAGGTCTCCTTCATTCAAGTTGCAGTTAATGTATCATTTTACATGACGTCATGCTACGTCGGATGAATGAGTGAGGACCACTATAACGTCATTACGTTCCAAAAACAGACATTTCGAAAGTTGTGGCTCCCTTTTTTTGGTGGTATAAGTTTTGACTTACCGTATACTCGGAAGAAGAAAATAATCCATAGAACTATTACTACACATAAACAACCAGAACTACAAAGGCCTCGATTTCTGATATTTTAGCAGAACATTGGAAAGCTTTGCAGTTCACCTTTAAGTATAGAGATTACATGGAAAGTAGGTGGCTGTTTTGGGTCATTTTGGTCATAATAGGGGGCCAAAAATGGAACTACACCAATTTTTAAACTCATCGAGTTGTATAGCGGTACAGGGGAATACTGTGCATAGTTTAAGATAACCGTTCCGAGTTTCTGATTATTCTCAGTTGCTACTTCATCTGCTGGCAATTGAATCACCGTACAACGTGAATTATTAGCGTGCTTTTATAAACCCAGGTGTTCTTACACGAAGCAAATATCAACACTAAGAGTTCATAATTCCGCACTCAATCTTACCTCCAACATTATTTCGGTAGCTATTGTATATTTCCTTTATCCGCCTATACCTAAAGGCCAGTTTTCTCATCCAATCAACGCCCCCGCGTACACCCGTCGCTAGGCACAGGTTAGCATTGTTGGCCGCAGCATGGAAACCATCTGTGGCAAAGTTGTATGTGCTGTTATGAGAAAAACAAACAGAAAACTTGAGATACATCGACCAACAATATTCAGGACAAATAAACAAATAGTTGGCTTTTTTTTTGCTCAATGAATTACAAACAAACAATTTGGATTGTTTTGAGTAGGTAAAGGGGTATTTATCAGTAGATGTAAAACTACACAAACATGTATTGTTTATCCTTGAAGTTTGTACATTATAAACAAACTGCAGAGATTTTCTTCATTTGATACATGTACTACTGAATATACAGCAACAACATAAATGGAAATAAACCAGTGAAACAGTACTGTCCCGAGATAGAACGCTTTAGCCACAGGTGCGAAACAACTTCACTGTCCATTTGAGGTTACGCTGAGGATGTCCTTTTGGGCCTTTCACAGCTAGAGAGTTCAGTCTATTGAAAACTGTTAAATTATTCAATGAACATACAGGGATGTGGTAATTTGCCCCCCCCCCCCCCAATTCTGAAAATCTTGTCCCCAGATCCAGTGGTAAAAAAAGTTTTTCATCAACTTGTGAAAGATGTAATTTTTGCAAATATTTTATTTCTTTAGTACAGAAGAGCTTCTGAGGTATGTTGAGGAAAACATGTCTCATCAACGAAAACTCTCCAAGGTGGTAACTTTCCAAGTCTGTCTGCAGAGATGGATGAGTATTTGAGCTCAATATATCTACGTCTGACATGCCAGACAAAATATAACACACAATAATTAAGAAAAGTTATCTCTGCACATTCCTCTCCAAATGCAGTTTAGGGAGAAGAAATATTTTCCTGCCAGTCAGAAATGCTGAGCAAGGGCCAGGCCCACCCAAATTCAACTAATTCATTAAAATCTCTTTGTCCAATATTAGAACTGTGACTACATGTAAATGCATAATGAATGGCACAATCACCATACAAATTTGAAAGATCGGAATAAGCATACCTTAAATCTTGTCCATTGTCGTCCGAGGATACGTCATCTATATGGACTTGATCACACTCCTACAAAACATGGAATAATCGTGATCTTTATATCAACATCGTACATTATAACTTTTTCATTCAATCAATGGGCCATTCCAATTGAAAAATGCCACCCACCTCCATAGATTGTTCTGATGTAGAGTATACCTGTGCAAGAATTCCAATGGGGGGGCAGTAAAAGAGAGAGGATAAATGGACGGAAAGGAAAGTGTTTTCACCGATATAAATAGATCGAGTTTATGAAGGGGGGGAGAATCTGTTCATATACTGCAAAACAAATTGGTGGAAAGGGATGGAGGTGTTGTAGCAGATTGGGGGTGTGTTTTTAAATTGGGATGGCATAATCAAAAGACATGGAAATGTGTTCAAACATCAACAATGACCTGGTTTGTTTCTCAAGAATTTTAGTTCAGACTGTGGTACAGGTATTGTCATTTTACAATAGCATTCTGATGTTAAACACCGGAATTTGTTGTCGTCTTCTGCCATCAACTTCAATGTGTGAATTGTAGCTGGTCCCCTATTGGATCCCTAACAGGTGTGTTGGGTTAGGACAGATGCTTTACTCTGCAGACCCACCATTGACCAAATAATAGGGTCAGACTGGATCACCTTAGTGGGTCATAGACCTTCTCACCCAGACGAGTAAGCCCCTTGTCACCTCAGCCCTTTGTTCAGACCCTTGACAGGCCACTCAAAACCCAATCCAAAATTTCTTCCAGCCAATCTTTTTTTAATTAGCTTCCTTTTTCATGCTCAACCAAGTGTAAAATTCTTTCCACTAAATGTCTGCATGAGTGGCAGGCCCCATACAAGATTTATCTAGCTGTGTCAAAACATAGGGGGGCCTCTCCAGGTCGAGTAATAATCCCCATAAATACACACAAAAACTAATTAGAATCATATGCCCGGGTGTTTCCCTGGTTTCTTTTCTCTCTATCACTGTTTTTTTCTTTCTCTCCATTCGCAGTATAATAAACTACAAAGCCCATTTCCTTTCATAATAAAAATATATCATGCCTATTTTCCGAAATCAAAAATTACTTGTGAATGTCTTGCCAACTATTTTCAGAGAAGAAATATATGTGTAATTTTATTTTCATTTTCAAAAATAGTACGTTTATATTCTAGAACCCAGAGTCTACTTATTGCTGTTTTATTACTTACTTTATAATGGTGCAATAATAAAATGAGGCCATCAAAAATTAATGACGATAATTACTGAACAGATCTGACAAAGTAATTAGCTGATCAGGAAAAAGAAACATACTATTTTTTAATTATATACAGCACCAGTTAATGATACAGCCAATTTGATCTCTCAACACTTTGTTTACTTCACCCTTCTTAAAAAGTTAAAAAATAAACCAGGTTATTATTATTTTTTTTTTCATTCCATGGCAACTACCAAAAGGAATGAATAATAGCATGTGACCCATCTATTTCCTGCGAGAGGCAAAGAGGGCAATATGCCATTATTTGAATTCTAGATATACAGAGTATAATCTACCAGAACGTTAGCACACTCCTTGTCAGAAGCGGAAATTCTTATCAGATGCCCCACTGTGAACAAAGATAACCAGGCTTTTTTCCTCCTGCTTGTGTTGAACTCCAGAAATCCCTGGTGTTTATTCCTAGGAGTTAAAAGGGGGGGAGGGGGGGAGGGACAAAAAGAGGAAATGGCCTCTTAGGAATCACGCATTCCAAGCCAAAGAATGGCAGGAATTTATTCAGTATTTCCAATCATCACCACGGTAATTCCTCTAATAATTCAATCACATGGAGTGAAATTTCCCACCCTAAAATCTGGGGGTGATCAATTTTAATAGAAAACAAAGTTAACAAAATGGTTCAAAATCATGCAGATAATCTACCATTTCTTTGGTATTTCAATGATTTAAGAAGGCGATCACATTAATTAGAACCACCGATTGGATTGGGGGTGATTGAATTTTGATAGGGTGATTGAATTATTAGAGGGATTACTTCATATTTTTACCATTTGATCTAAGGAATTTACAAGTAATAATCCATGCTTCCTGGCATTTCATCTGAAACACAACTGAATTGTTTTTCACAACACTGCAATTTGGTTATGTGATAGTCACTGTCTAGACATGGTTTATCAATTAAATTTTTTTATTAATATTGCTATTTCAATCCGATCAAGTTAACTTGTTCATATTAACAATGAATGGTTTATTCTCGTAATATGGACTATGATATGCGATACCAAAATTTTACGACTGCTCAAACAATAGCCACCACCAATTATAAATAATAGTTTTTCCTTCACAGAAACATCAAACTTTCTGCACTAACATTTACTATATTATCGGTATAATAATCTTTCTTCATTTCTTTGCCTCCTGGATCTGAATTAATTATTTTACTGTATATACGCCATCAGAGACCATTATGTTTGTCCGAGAGTCTGTGGCCTCATATTACCGAGTGAAACACCCAAGGCAGTAATAAACATTAAAACATAATTTCACCACTGCATAACATCGGACTAGCACAAAGAAGACGGATTTGCTCACTGCGGGAGCTTTTGTAGTGCAGAAACAAAGGTGCCATGAAATATTAAAACTCAAACAACAAAAGCATTCCTAGGAACACCCAAGGTAGCCATAAGTGTTCAATTATAAATACTGGGACTCTTGGCGAAGATAAGGAGGACGGCATTGTCATCTATTCTCTGGGGACGGAACTGAATCAAATAGCAACAGAAGCTAGTAAAATATTAACAGTAACGCCTACATATTAGTTTTTTTCTCTGCCACGCGGACAATTGAAGCCCTACCAAAAGGGAATTATCGCCGCAAGTCAGATACAGCAAACCAACTAACAAAGCTATGAAGCCTTCATGGAAAGCTCTATTTAAACATACGCCTCAGGAGTCTTCTTTTTTTTTTACTACTAAGGTTGACAAGATTTTACTGTACATGTAGCTGTAAGAATGAGCGGTCTGTTTGCTTACAGCTCCAGAGCCTTCCCGCGGTCTGTCTGCCCTCGGACTAATTCCTACCGCTAACAGACTCGCTGGCGCTGCCGGGTAAACAAGACTGCACATGCCCGATTGATAAAACCTGCACGGCACAATACAACTAGGCTGGATATCTGTCAAGTCAATTATGAGATTCTTAAGGAAGGTCACATATTTGGGAACATGTGACAGTGTTTGCAGTTAAGAGTTGGCCAGTTTTCTCACAGAGCGATTTACTCAAGGAAATGGACCAGTTCCTAATTGAGGCACTTTCTTGATCAGTCCACTGGCCACTGTCTTTTTCTCCCGAGCCGATCACGCTTTTAATCTGACCCACTTCAATATCATTCAGTCCAGTTTTGAGCTTTCAGAGTTTTCATTCGTTTACTTGATGAGCTAACCACAGAGAGCTGGTGCGAGCATTTAGTGACTGCATGCACTCAAAAGTTTTCCATTTTTGCCAGCTGGGTAAACCAGACCTATATACATTGTTTGTACATGTAGTAAGATACCATTCATCATTAAAGACTGGTATTCAGAGGCAATCTCACACAGCACATCCCTAGCATTCCATAATTCTAGGGGGGGTAACAGAATGATATTCTGGGTTAACAGAATGATATTCTGAGATGGTAAAACAGGTCCCATGGTCCTACAGGTGAACAATGAAAATTGTTATGGTGACACTATTCCACATTTTTCCATTTTGAACGTTTATATATATGTACCTTGAACATTGACCATACATGTTCAGTCTACACAGGTCTCACTGCATATTTACATCTGAATAGACATCTAGCTGACTGAACTACCAAACCTGCCAATAGACCTCTGTGATTGGCTGTAGGTTCTTCCAATTTTCTCCAGAAGCCAATGAAAATATCAGATTTCTTTTTGAATATTTGAATTGACCAATCAACGGTTGTAAAACTGGAATAAATCTTATAGTTATACAACAGAGCAATGAGCCCATATTACTCTCCACTGTTGGGATTCACAAACGCATGTGTGATTTTAATTCGGGGAATGAGCTAACAGCATTGAGGGGGATTTACTTTAATGTCACACTCAAGGCTGTTTCACTCATATGGCGACAGCCAGTTTGAATGATGGAGGGAACCACCGCCCCTGGGTAAGTAACTGGCAAACATGCTGACAGCATTGAAGAACAGTTAACATCTTAATTGAGCTTGAGAAAATAGGTCAAGATCAGCCATCTTTGATATACTTCTGGTACATTGCAAGCTGCATATGTTGTGTGGATTTGGAATACTTGGCTTTTATCCTTCAGGGGGGTATTGTGCTAACATTAGATGTACTTTTACCATAATATGACCTTGAAAAATTAGGCTAATATTAGTTATCTTAAATGGAGCTCTGATGAATAGGAAGATGCATCTGTGGCACAAATGCTAATAGCATCAAATTTATTATTAATGTGTAATTTGACCTTTAGAAAATAAGTCAAGGTCAGTCATCTTCAATAGGCTTCTAACCCATTTGCCAGCTGCGGCTATAATCCTTCAGAAGATATTGTGATTACATCGAATATGGACAAACAGACAACGACCCCAATGATGACAATACCCTTCGGCCAAAATTGGCTGACTGAGGGGTAATAATATCCACTGTGCTGGTCTCATTGTTTCTTAACACGAACCTGTATAAATTGAAACAATATTGATTCCAAACATAGCCAGTTAACATAGGTTCACTATGGCCATGAGCTTACTACTTACCTCCAAATCATTGAAGAATAGGTGTGAATCAGCTAGGTTAAATATCATCTCCTCCATTCTCAGGCCTAGTGATACAGATGCTGGCGGATCCTGGAAAAACAAAATACACAACAATTATACTTAACCTGCCTCCATTGATGTTCTCATTTCATTATCTTAGAGATTTTGTAAAAATCGAATATACGTTAATCCCTCTAATAATCAAAATTCAATCACAAAATTGACTGTTCTAATAAATGTGATCACCTTCTAAAATCATTGAAATACCGAAGATTTTTAACAATTTGGTCAACTTCTTGTTCTAATAAATTTGATCACCCCCAGATTTTATGGTGGGAGATTTCACTTCTTGTGATTGAAGTATTAAAAGGATAACCATACGGTAATTCCCCTAATAATTCGATCACAAGAAGTTCACTTTTCAACTCTGTTATTGAAACACAGAGAAAAAATAACATTCCCATTCTTCATTCAAATTGAAGAAAAGTCATCTTATGACAAAATATGACACTATGTAGCTGGTGCCATCAAGAATATTGCCAGATATAAGCCATTTTTGCTGCACTTCCGGTGATCAAATTTTTAGGGAAATTACCGTAATATATATTTTATAATGTAATTATCAGGAATTTTCTGAATGGTACTAATAATTATAAACATACCGGTAATGCATATATTCAACCATGTGTGATAGGACAAAAATTGTAATTGATGATTAAATTTGTTGAATATATGCATTATATTTATAATTATTAAATATAATGCACATATTCAACCATGTGCATATATATTCAACTACGTGGGATAGGACAAGATTTAACAATCATCAATTACAATTTGTATATTCTTCAAAACGGATCAACAAAAAAAGATGTACCGTTATACAGCCTTCCAAAGAGTCACGAAAAATGAATAATTTCAGGATGGAAAAGCAAATGGTTGTCAAAATGCATGTTGTTCTTCATTTTATTTTTCCTTTATTCTCAAGAAATACTACGAGAGCAGATTTATCATTTGTAGTTCCATCACCATTTAGTAAACAACCTCATTTCAAAATAAAATTATAACATTTAAATTGTTCATGTTGTTCATGCATGTACCCCAGTCATGTGGACAGTACCAATCAGATAACTCTCAATTTATGTCTCAATTCTGAAGCACATCAGAACAGGGTTTCTGGATGATTTTAAACACTGAGTGAACTTAACGGCACATGGTAATAGATCCAGTTATAGCAGCCCATCAATCCTCTTCAGAGTAAAATCAATTCAATTTGTCAGAGCTAGTAAATGTATGAAAGACAGTGACCACTAATTTCTGGTGATAAATGAGGAGTGAAAACAGGGTTAAATGGGGGAACAGATAGGGAATTTTGTGGTGGGATAATATTCCGGACCCCTAGGGTTACCTAGCTCCCTTGGCCCTGCCCATGGCCCCTCGGCTATTACCAACACTGCCCTCCCCATAATTACCCCACCTAGACTAAACAGGCCTGTGAAGTGGGTCTTGATTAATGATGGCGTGAAAGACTAACCCATCAATGAAGGTAACCCGACCACTCTCGTGTGAGCACCTCTCAATCCCCGACTCTGCTGGCCCCATGCAAATCACTGTCCAGCCCACAAAGTCCCTAAATCCCAACCAAATTTAAACCCCATCAATTGTTTGGCACCTTTTAACCGGGGTGAAATTCTACCGCTCCTGAGGTAATAGGGAAAGAAGTCAGATAGAGAGAAAAAAGGACATGATCTGATCTTTCACTGGCTTTCCACTGCCTCCGCGAAGTCCATTTTCAATGAGCTTCTCTGCCCCAGGAGAGAATCCTATATCACAGGCACTGTGTAGCGAGGGGGACATCTTCCTTGTCTATGCTAATGACGTGTCTGGACCAATTTGCCTAGACTACTCTAGGGTGTTAACAAAACCCCAGCATGCTCTCTCACCATCACTACTTCAAAGCTGGAGCATGGTGGAGAGGTGAACTGGCTGTGGCCTCGACTACAAACCCCAGCAAGAGGATTCTCTCTTCCGCCCGCTCGGTCTGATATTGATAACGACAGCAGAGAGAGACCAAGGACCATGATCCAATCAACACGCTAATTTGCAGCCACTTTAAAACAGCAAATTCAACTTTTACACATGGCATGTTAGCTATCCCCCAAAGACCCCAACCTAGAGACAGTTTGAGTGTGTTCAAATCATGCCAATTTCCTTCGGATGATGATAAGCCTGTTAGCTTCCACAGCAAAGGCAAAGCAACACATGTGAAGAATCCATGGTCAGCCAGTTCTTAAGGGAACCAGGATTTTCACACTGTATTAAACACGCCCAGTCTCCTTCTCAAGAACCAGTAATTGATACAGAGATCCAAATAATTCAAAGAATGAGGAGGAAAATTTACGGCAGCTCAATCCGAGAGTTGAGTTTTGACGAATAATATTGATAATTTGGCCAGAGGAAAAGTTTTATTGTTGTGGTGTAGTGTTAACGTCATCACATTGTGATGTTTCTTGAATTACAGACATTATTTTAGCAGCATCCCCAAAAAACAATATATGGAAACAGATTCAAAATGAACTGTGTGAAGCACTAAGAACCCCTTCGGCCTAGGGTGTACTCAAATAGGGTCTTGGTTAAGGAACAAAACTAGTCGCAACAATTAATTGGTGATAATAATTTTGAATCATCTTCTATTCCACAACACCAGGCATACATGTGTGATTGTGGTTAAAGCAATCATTATTAAGATACGGTGGTAGCGAGATAACAGATTCATGAGCAGATATACCTATGATGACAATACCCTGAAGTCAATGTTAGCAATAGTTCATGGTCAGATGTGTGTCTGGTGTAAGTTCAGTAAGCCTTGAGAAATGGTAGTATATGTAACAAGTAGTTATGGTAAACCCTCTAATAATTCAATCACCCTATCAAAATTCAGTCACCCCTAATTTTTGGGACAAAACCAATTGTAGCATTAGCCAATGATCAGCTACATGTCTGTCGTGAGATTACATTGCCTACACCTTAAAGGTGAAATGCAAAGGTTTGTCTAAATCACTTGATATTTGCAGTAAGATTGGATAAATAATGTGTATATTAATTTCATTTCAGTTTTAAAACATTTGCTTAAGCCTAATAAAGTTAAAAACTGAAAAATGTAACGCTGTATTATTTACGAAATTTTGATCCGTACATGATTACCTCCCCTTGGGGGCGCTGCGATACGTGACGTAGCAGTGGAACCAGCACAGTCTGCACAACATGATGTAGCTGCATTGCATTGTATGGAAATAGCTCACATAGATAAGCTGGGCTATTGCTCACGAAGCCCTTGCTTGTGTCATTCACGTTCACTGAAACGCACTAACAGGTTGATCATCATTCGCTACGGGGGATAAAGGAAAAAGTCGGAATTTACCAATCTGTATTTCCGATTCTCTCGGTATGACTGTCGCCCACGGCCCCTGCAGTGTCGCTGATCCTATCGTTGTCTGCTGGTTCTTTGTTCACAATAGGTTCGTGTTGGTAAGGCAGGGGCACCCCTGCACTAACCATTGCCGTGAATTCTTCTGAATTCCTCTTCAGAAGAAGAGGAAGAATGTAAGAAAATTTCTCCGCATCGCTGTCGCTGTCTACATTCATGTTAGCCGCCATTTTTTTAGTGTGGTTCAACTGTGACGTCACAGCTTCTGGTGGAAAAGCTCCGAATTAAGGGGAGATAAGCGACGCACTGTTTTCAAGCCGCTGATCATACACGTGTTTTATTTCGCTTTAAAAAATAAAACTTATCACCAGATTTCGTTCATTGATGGCTGTATAATTTATTATCATCATAAAAAGGAAAGGGAAATGATTTTTTCTTACCTTTGCATTTCACCTTTAATATCATTCTTGATATATGGTGATAATATTTTTAGAAGGAACTACCATGTTTTCGAAACAGACCACACAAATACATGTATTTATTAATACTCGGCTAAAAAAATATATGGAAGAATGTAGTTTTCCAGTGAAGTCTCAATCCAGGAAACCATGATGGCCGCAGAATACTGATAGCCCCCGTTATTGTCATTGGGCACAATGGCGTGGAGAGTATTGAAGTACGGAACATCACAATGAAGCACCTATCACTACCGAGGGGAGAAAATCGCCTCCGGTCACTTGTCCCGGAATAAATAGTCATCACGCAGGACAATAATGCGTTCCCTGGTTGAAAAACACTTGTGTCAGAGAAAGACAAGATGTGGCCGAGATGGGCTATTCTTATCTTGATCCAAGCGCAGCTTGTGTAATTGATTGTGCCATGGAAATAATGGCGACAGATAAACCAACAATTAGTTCAGACTCTCTACTCGGTTAATGGGTATTGATCTGTGGGGGCCTGCTAGCAGTTCTCCACCCGCCCGTCACAGTATAACTGACAGATGGAGCGGACTGAGAGGCCCCTGTTCTCTTCTTGATACACGCTGTCTCCCCATCCCCTGGGCTCAGGGGACTCTCCCAGACACTCCTTGCTTCAACAGAATCATCTAATTCACCATACAGATCTAGTCACCCAAAGTTTAATCTGTAGCTTACATGGACCTAAGCATTTCTGACAGCAGATGTATCCCTGTCTGTTTATTTGTACATCTCAGCCTCAGAGAAAGTTTAAGGCTATCTAGGCCCATTTGCATTCATTTTTAAGGACCTTTGCCTCAGTATGGTAGGTTGAAATGACGAAATAGGGTCAGATTACCGATCCTATATGAAATTTATTTAATTTTCATGTATGAATTACGAAATTGTCAAAAGAAACCTTGGATTGACAGTTTCCTTTGATACATCTTTTCATTTCCAAAAATACAGTTTTGGAGGACATACCTAAATTCAAGATAAATGTAGTTTAATATCAGGATTTTCCAGGCCTGAAAAAAGGATATTGGGAATAACTTTTTCAGGTTTTCCACAACCTGTCAGTGTCAGAAGCCTGCATTATTCGCACTTTCCCCGAATCAGTTTGCCAAACCACTTCCCCCGAACCAATTTGCCGAACCACATCCTCAAACCACATCACACGAATCAGTTCTCGAAATCACATCTATGTGTACAAGCTTTCGTCTCGTCCCTTGGACTGGTCGCTTCGACTAACGTCAACAATGAACACTCCATACATTGACCCACCAATGAATTACCCTATGGCCAATAACTCAGTACTATAGGTATAGGAACAGCTGTTCACTGCAATTCCCCATTTCACCATTGATCTACAGCGTACACGATATAGTAATTATTATCTGCATTTTCTGAACATGACCCTAATGGCAAATTTATTCATTCGATCACGTTTGACAATACGTGTAAAAAATTTACATTTACAAACATCAATTTACTGGTCTCAACAAACTTCTAGTACGTTGTGATCAATGAAACCACTACTATTAATCCTATGAGGTTATTCATAGCCAGGATTGAGTGAATATGATTTAGCGTCGCTTTCAACTATATTTCAGTCATATCACGACGTTTGGGTCCTGTTCCTTTTCCACCCAGGTGCCCCAGTTAGTCACCTCTTACGACAAGCTTTCTGAGGAGCCGAGGCCTATTCTTACCACGACCTGGGATGTGCACAACGCCATTCCAGGTCAACCTCGGGAGCCCCACAGGGCTCATAGCCAGGAAGCAGGTAATTTCTTACAGGTAATAGGATTAAAGAAAACTGGAAATAGAATCAGAAGACAACCAAGCTGTGACATTGACAGCAATAAAGTTAAGTCATGTGCCAAGAACATGCTTTTACCAGGTACAAATTATACAACTATTCAAAAGACAGTGCCTTCAGGGGAGAATGGATCGAACACAGGCTAATTCTGTTGAATTCAATTAACTTCCACTTTTGACCAAGTGCCAGTTTATTGAAAAGTGAGGAAGGTAACACTCTCACTGTTGAAATAAACAGCCAGGAATAATCTAGATTTCAATTTAGATAAGCCAATAAAAGAGGGAGTGCCTGGACATCAGGAAACAACAACAACAGCTCTTCTACAAAGGCATGGAGCCGACTTCCTTATATTGCCTGTACTAGATGGGGGGCGACAGCAGAGGCAGGAAAAATAAACACTGAATGGCCACTTCCTGTGTATACATAATAATCAGCCATGTGTGAACAGCTTTTGAGATTCTCAGTCAAACCTGAAACAGGCTGCCTCCACTCAGCTTTGATTTCCCCCGTTCAGTTCTATATTGAAGAGACTGGGGTTTAGCGCTTAGAAATCTGAATTCTGAATTCGAACAACAGCGAAAGATGGAAATCAATGTGTGAATTACCTGCAACGGAAATATTCACAATCCCAAACTTTCACAGATGGGGAAACTCAGATCGCAACAGAATTTTGACTGACAGCGGGCTTGGATAATTATGATCATAGAAAGTTGGGATTTGTCCGACAGACCTTGACTAGTCAGATGAAAGGGACAAAAGTACTTCAAGCATACATGTCAAAACCATAATTAGAGCAGCTGCTTAAATCTGGTACACAGGCCGAACAACAGAAAAGCCCACCCCAAGGTGACAAGGGTACACTGGTTAGAAATTCCACAAACACCTCACACTTTCCTACTAATGACTTAACTACACAGCCCTTAATCTTTACTTCACATAGTTGACACTGTACACACTGGCAAACGGCAAACTTGTGTGTGGAGGCTAAGTCCATCAATACTCGATGAGTCTAGCGTACGTCGTTCAGAACCATTGAATACAGGAGTGCTTCCAGGAAACTTGAAATTAGAATTGCAGGCTAGTGTGTTTCAGGTCAGAATATTTTAAGAAAAATCAAGAACTGTTTGTCATTCTTGGCAATCTCTAAGAAACTAATTTTTGGTTCTGTCAAATCTCTGTATGGGATCCTTTTTTTCTCTTTTTTTTGTTGAATAAAAATTCTCAGAATAAAAACATTTTCTATGTTCCGGATATCATCAGCTTCTGGGACAAAATCTTCACTAAACAACCATTTCTTAAATGCCACAGATTTTTAGATTGTTTCAAATCACTCTTTGGTAACACTACAGGTAAAGGCTTCAATAAATTTTGTCTCCTGCAATTGTTTTTGCCTTGGGGTATGGAAAGCAAATAGTTCAAACGAATTCTCTTGGGGATCCAAGAATACCAAACCTAACCAAATGGAACACTCTGGTGGTTAAACTGTTAAAATTCTCAAGGAAGTGGGACTATTAATGTGACAAGAACCAGACCTGGACTGACCCCCTTAAACAGGGCAGTCCTTATCTTTATATCAGTTCCATGTTGACAAGCCTTCCCCAGAAATGCCTTGCTTAATGGGAGCTCTGGTCAAGTCAGTGGCAGGGTCTTCATCACTCCATCCCATACCCTATCTGACAGCGGTCATCTCCTATCCAAGCTTTAACAGTCACTGCCCATTATCAGTATTCCTTAAAGAATGGACAGTTGACAGATAGCCATTCTGTTAACCACTGATGCTCATCTGAATGGCTGTACTTTCTGATTTATGTGATTTTATCATTTATGATTACTGGGGGTTTTTTTCTTATAATTTTAGGCAATTTTATTGAAGTTCAACAGTAATGGGCTTTAACCCTATCTGGCCTGGGCAATTTGGGGTGTGCCGCAGCAGAAAAGTGCTCCCCCCCTCACCCTTATATATTTTTGCTAACGCTAAGGCTAGAAGACTGAAACTCACCACTCTATGGTAAAAAAAAAAAAATGGCTGCCATGATGACATCACAGTGATGTCATTTTTAAAAAGAGCATTTTTTGGACGATTTTTCGGTCTGCATTTTCAAATCTTTTATTTTATTCTTTTCTTGTTCGCAAAAACTGCATGATAAATTAGTAAATAATAATCTGATATGAAATACAATAAGTTTTACCCGCTTTTCTATGCAGAAAAGCAAACGTTTTGAAGAAATCTGACGAGAACATCACCTTTTTGGTCCCTCACATAACCGCAGGCTAAGAATTGAATTCCTGCACCAGAAATGTATTCTGGCATTAGTTCTTCAAACGAATCCATGAACAAAATTAACAGAAATATCAAATACCAAAATATACAACCACAGTTTCTATTCATATCCTTTCTCAATGATCACATCTTTAAGATATATTAATTCTGCACCATTTACAATAAGTACTCTAGTAATCCATTCACAGAATTGCATTTCTCACCACTAAAAATTGGGTTAACAGTTGAGGAATTAACACATAAAATTGCCTCATCTATGTACAGAAATAGGCGAACTTCTGAGCTATACTGCAGGCCATCATCAAAATATGTTGGTTGGGAGTAACCCTAGCTACCGACCAAAATACCCCCTACCAAACTTCGGTCTATCTGTCAGATTTTCTTTTTAATTTATTTTTTTCAAATTTCATGCCATAATAGCTATTTCCTGGAGATTTGAGTGGCCTGTACCGAAACAACTACACTAGAATACTACATGCAGTAAAACAGTATGACGCTATTGCAGTGCAACATCTGTGTGAGAATTGGCAAGAAATATAATTTCCTCAATGACAAAATATGTGTGATGTTGATAGAGAAAGTTGGGGCTGGGAGAACTGTGTATGGTATCGGAGGATAGAAGATGTATAGAGAATCATGAAGCAGGGGTTGGCTGAATGGAAGATTTGTAAACGGGCCGAGTTTTTCTCGCGGAGATTTGTGCGAGGCTGACTGCTGGACCAGTAATCAAATATGAAATGGTTCATCATAGCGAGTAGAAACCTCCATCCCTTCTCTCCCATCCTCACATCAAAACCAATTAGAGCAAGTTTGCATTGAATTAATTTCCCCCCCTCTCGCTCCGTCCAATTCCCTGAGTCTCCACCACTCCTGGGAATCCCAGCAAATGATGAAAATGGCCACGCTGTGCTGGCGCTACCAGAAAGAGAGGAAAAACCATGTTGGAGATCCGGCAGAGCGAGGACCGATTGATGTATTGATGTATGGACTCGGCCCATTCAATGAGATTAGCTGGCCCTAGCTTTCACAAGCAATCACGTAAATTGGAGGTGCCACAGCACAAATCCCGCTCAACTCTACCCGACTTTTTATACCACCATTTTAATATTTCACTGCCAGGACCGAAGTTCGATCGTTTTGAGCAGTGAAAGCTTGGGAAGGATTTCTGTGAGGCTTCTCCTGAAGATGGCTCTATCAGAACCCAGCTTCAGCCATGGCCATCATTTGTTTTCCTTTAGAGCAAAAGTCAAGAAAGCAAATTCCATGGTGCAACAGGAATACCCAAGATGCAACTGGTTTCTCAAATTTTGAAAATCATAATATTTAACGTTTCTCACCTTCCCATATCGTTGAGCGTAGGACCCTGTTAACAATGAGTGGAATATAATAATAGTCTCATCTAAGTCCCAAACAAAGACCCGTTCTAAATCAGACTCCGGACCCGGTGAAGGATTTGTCTGCCGCCTTCCTCGCCCCGTGTTTCTCCGTTCTGTCAAAGTAAAGTCAAAATTTTAAATGAACAAGACCAAAAACACAGAACAAACAGCAATAACTTGTGAAATATTCCTAAAGAGAAATTAAATTACTGGGATTAACTAAGAGTTAATCTGGAATTTCAATATTTTGAAATGCAGAAATTATCTAGGAAAATAAGGTTTCAAAATTACATGCTTTCCATACTGACCTTATCATTTGAGATAAAAATATTAATCAATTTAATATGTTTTTCACTTACTTGCATTTCCATTTGTTTCTGTTTTAATAGCTGTAGGAGACGGACTACTAGGTATAGATGGGAATTGATTATCAGCTGAAAAGAAATAAGAAATTTGAATAATTTATTTAAATTTTTTCAATTCAATTCAGAAATTTAACTCATTGATAATTTTAGTCTAATCCACAAACAGCATATTTCTAATGAGAAACAAAACACATGGCTCCTCATCATGTAACTCCTCTATCACCAAGAGGTTAGCACAAGATATTTACAGGATACTAAGAAAAAAAATCTAAATCCTCATCGATCTTGAAGTTCAAATCATTAAGACAAGCAGCGTCTTGTCGCTCTTGTAGGGTCTGAATTGACGATCTGCACGACCAATAATGCCAAAGTTTGACATTTACCCCTAAAAACGTGAAATGCCAGCATAAATCTTAAGCTGTGTGGTGTGCAATGGTTTGGCAAATTTTTACTATGGGCAAACACCGGGAAGGAAAAAAAATCCAACCCATTATATCGAGAGGCTCGATCAAAAATGGCAAGTCAGCTTTTGTGGTTTCGTTTGACTACATCCGAACAAGTTTGATCGAGTCGTCTTCAAAGTAGCGGTGCTGTGTCTTGAAGGTCAGTGGAGCTAACTCCCCACACACATTCTATATCGCAATTACGGACAAAGCGTGACAAAGGGTCCTTGTAACAAATCAATGCATGGTTTTCAGGTGGTTCATTCAAGCATTGCCAGACTATTGCCGTCTCTTACATGGGGACTCCGAGTCCGCGGACGCGCATAGACACTGCTGTTACTGTCCCGAGGAGATTTATGTTCGACAGCCAGCAACAGAGGTGCGCCATAGTGAGGTGAAAACTCCATGGTCACGCAATCATCAGGAAACCCCTCACAAATTCATATCAGTTCAGCGTCATTAACTCTCATATCCTCCCATAAAGACCTGACCTACTTCAATTGTCAATTTCTTCCGAGCGCTTTTCTATAGCTTGCCTCCCTCCGTGGGCTGCCGTGTTCTTTGATCAGTACACATGCGTGACATATATTTATCGCTTTATTTGGTTATTCTGAACTTTTATATCTCAATATAATAATATTCCATGGCTTTAAGCTAGGCTTGTGACAATACTTCAATTGAATCTCTCAATCGATATACAAGACGGCAGCAGCAGAGAAAAAAAAATTGAATTACGCAATAAAACCGATTACGTGGACCAAGCCTCATTAAACCATAAACATTCGGCGAAATGAGCAAGACCAGCCGAACACTACTGTGGGGGTTATAATGGGACCTCCCGCTATGCTATATCTGTACATCTAACTGCACAACAGAAGCTAGACAATTTACTTTGAAAATCCCATAAACAAGCTAATGGCAAAAGTTTATCGTTGTCAGTGAACAACAACAACGGATCAAGTCAACTGGCAAACACGATGGATAACTTTGTTAGGGGTTAATAATCCCATCAGGGTATCCACAGCACACAAAGTCGATATTCATGACTATTTCATACGTTCTCATCACAAAATGCTATACGTGGAATTCAATTCAACTGAAGGCCGACAAAACCTTGAAAACACATTTCAATGTTTCTTGTGTACTTGAAAACATGCCATGTCGGGAGAAGAAATAGAGGGGTGAAAATTCAGGACATTTTCAGGAACTTAATTCATGACTTCTTAATGGTGAACATTTATTCATGAGTGTGGCAACCATGTCACATACAAAGACTTGTAAATCTTGGTATCCATCGTTCAGAAGAAAATATATATTTATTTCCCCACATTCTTGTTAAGAAAAAACAAAACTCACACGCAAATATTCATTAGAAAGGAGCTGAGCTTTCAAAAATTCGACAAATTTTCTGCTTTGACGAAGGTTTTAATTTTAACTATGACATGAGTAAAGTTAACTTTATTAGTTCTATCTTGTGAGGTTGAGTTGTCTCTGAGCTGTCACGGTAAGCTTGCTGAAGTATATACCTAGCGGACACAAGGGCACACTGAAGCTTTGCTTATCAAATTTGAACTATCAATAATATAACCTTGAAGGTTTAACAGGAATAGAGTAGAATAAGGTTCAAAAGCACTTGTCCAATCACTCGGTCACAAGTATGCCTTAACTGGAGTAGTTCAAATTTATTGGGACTACATCATAATGAAAATTGAATTTTGCCTTTGTAGAGATCAGTGAGGCCTGACTATACAGAGAGAACCACAGGATGGTATGTTAGCCTGGCATGCAAGACAACAATCAATAAACCTACATAGTGTTCACGAAATAGGCTGAACACATCATTTCCATCCCTGATCTAATGGGCCCTACATGTATCTCTCTTCACAACACACATCTCTACATTTTATCTTCGAGATTAAAACTGGGGGAAGAGACAAGGACTACTTCTGAAATTTTCCTTCAAATAACCTTAGTTCTAGCATGGAGAGTAAGCTCCATGGTTCTAGTTAACGCATATCACGAACAAAATTTGTTTCTCAGTTAATATTCTGAGTATTATGTCCACATTTCTCTCTAACCCTTAGAACTATTTATATTTGTCCGGTCCATTTTTCCCTCCAATTTCTGTATTATCTGTCACGGTTCTATTTTTATCTTATTTACCACTGTCCTATTTTTATATCATTTCACAGTTCTATTTCTACCTTTTATTTATCACCGTCTTCTTTTCATATCGTTTCACAAAGTTCCATTTTTAACTTTTAACTACCATTGCGAACAGGCCACCTTTTCACAATATCAGTTCTATTTGTGGTTCTACAATAGCACCTTTTCATGTTCTCGAAGTTTTATAAAACCCATTTCTCAACATTTAGTAGAATTCCTTTTTCCCCCTATTTTTTAAGCACTGAATTGATAAATCAGTCGAACAACAGGCAGGACAATGAAATAAAGCATTTTGATTAGTACACATGAATACATAAATCACGCAAGCATGTTAACGACATCTGGCCAACACCAAACTTACAATTACGAGAGGATTTGCACTAATTAGGTAAGTAACTAGGAACACACCTGATATATGTAAATTAGAATCTGTTGGGGGAAGGCGGTGGTGGTTAGCTTGTAGAACATGCTGCAAACTTTGAACAGCCCGGCCATGCATATGGAGTAGATGATTGGCTGAGTGGGAGGTATCAACTGCCAGAGACAAAGAAACAGAGTACATGGTTGGTTAGTGTATATAGTTGCCATGGAAACCCATTGGACATGTTGTTTTTATCCACTACAACGAATGTATTGCTGGGTAAATGCCCAAATGTTATGCAGAGTACAGTTAGAGTCAACCTCAACACCAGGCTAGCTAGATCCACGGTCGAACTTACACAGACCGTCAAGGCTTATCTCGACAAAGCCCTGACAGAGAACAGTCACCTACCCGGTGATTTAGGACATCGAGCTCGTCTGACCTACTTTGACAGACGTGCACAACATTGTCAAATACAGTTATTGTCTGGGCAGACAACTGATCAGCCATCATAATTGACCAGGGCTTCATGTTTAGAATTAGTGCGCGAGCTAAAAATAGCTCACGTCAAAATATTTAGGAGAGCGTCAAAATATTTAGGAGAGCGTATTTGAAAGTCAGGCAAGTGGTTGCAATATAATACAACATAAAAAATGACAGTTTACGTGAGCTAAAAATCACTCTCATGACATGAATTTACGCGAGTGTTTGCGTGCAGTTGAGCTATCACTCGCGCTAAACACGAAGCCCTGAAATTTGACATTACAGCGTCCTGTGCCAAGCGATGCAAGACTTGTCAGTCTGTGAGATATACCTATATTGTGGCTCTGGTCTGTTGTCCAAGCTGCTTCAGCATTCCAAAACTAAACACTAGTTAGTAGTTACAGTTTAACCAACATGCAAGTGGTTAGGGACCCATCACATTCCAATCGTTACACAACGATTCTCAACACGTATTAACTGAGCAACTCTTTCAATTCCAAATCAAATCTATAGATGGCATGCAAAAAACTACAGCATAGTACAACTGGGTAAAGTTTACACATTTCTAGATACACATACAAGTATTCAACTGCAGGAAAATGAAATGCACATAAGTATTAACAATGAACCATTAAGGATACTCATCCCTCCCGCAGACAATTTTACACACCCTCTAGAATTTGTCTTTATACAGCTAAATGTATGCCTTATAGCTATGATAATATATATATATTTGTTGAAAGCGCATTTCCTAAGGATTGCGAATAAAAAAATAGATTTGTTCACTGTAAATCTGTAGGTTGTGAAGATATTCGAATTTAAAAAAAAATAATTTAAAAAAAATTAGCCTTCTTTTTCAAACGGCTATTTTCAAATACGAAGCTGGGCATCTGAAAACCCCTCGGCTCTGGGCGCCAGCCATTCATAATGTATTCAATTTGAAGCAAGACTTCAGGAACACCAAGCAGTCAAGTGACAAATATACAGATTATGAAAAAATTTGCCATTAGAAATGGCCTCTAATGTTTATGTCCAATCAGAGAAGTCCTTATTCATTACATAAGTCTGTTGATGCATCGATGATGTATACCAAATTTTGTCATAGAGCATTTGAAAATTATCAGAGATAGAGATCATTAATGATTTCGCATAAATTAAAGATGGCCGCCCATTCTTCCCACCACTCAGAGAAACTGATGTGGCTATTCATTGCAAGTGTCTTGATACATGGATGCTGTATACCAAGTTTCATATAGAACACTGAAATGGTATCAAAGATATACATCATCAAAGATTTTGCATAAATTAAAGATGGCCACCAAGGTTTCCGCCCAATCAGAAACACCAGAACTGCCATTTATCGTAAGTCTATTGATGCATCGATGATATATGCCAAATTTTACATCGAGCACTCGAACGGTATCAGAGATAGAGATCATTAATGATTTCGCATAAATTAAAGATGGCCGCCCATCCTTCCTGCCACTCAGAGGAACTGATGTGGTTATACATTGCAGGTCTCTTGATACATCGATGCTGTATACCAAGTTTCGTATAGAACACTTGAATGGTATCAAAGATATATATTATTAAAGATTTTGCATAAATTAAAGATGGCCGCCAAGGTTTCCACCGAATCAGGGAAACTGGTTTGGTCATTCCTTTGAAGTTTCTTGATGCATCGATGATCTATACCAAGTTCACACACGGAACAGTGAAATGGTACCCAAGAGACACAAGATTAATGATTTCGCATAAATTAAATATGGCCGCCAAAGTTTCCAACCAATCAGGTCCAGATTCAATAGGGTTCTGCGTCACGCGCATACGGATGTGCACTGCAAGTTTGGTGTGCCTAGGGTAAGTCGTTCTGAAGATATCTTGGTAACGAGAAAGCTGTGATGGTTTCGCATAAATTAAAGATGGCCGCCAAAGTTTCCAACCAATCAGGTCCAGATTCAATAGGATTCTGCGTCACGCGCATACGGATGTGCACTGCAAGTTTGGTGTGCCTAGGGTAAGTCGTTCTGAAGATATCTTGGTAACGAGAAAGATGTGACAGACGGACGGACAGACGGACAGACGTACATGACGACGACAATACCCTTCGGCCAAATTTTGGCCGAGGGGTAAAAAGTGTTCAACTTATAGTCACTTACACCATCATTTCCTCTAGGAGACAACTCCAACAGGAAATTAGTGTCTCAGTTTTGTCAATTTTGGTCTAGTTCTTATTTTATTGACATTTAATTGAAGTTCAAAACTGTGAGATGCTCAATTTTGTAAAGAAACATTCAATTAAATGTCAGAAGGATGAGAACTAGACCAAAATTGATAAAACTGAGGCACACATTTCCTGTTTGAGTTGTTTTCTACAGGAAATGATGAAGTAACTTATGATAAGTTGAATACTTTATCAAAAATAGCATTTAAAAAATTTAAATTAAATTTGTTTAAAATCTGAATATCTTCACAACCTACAGGTTTACAGTGAGCAAATTATATATATGGAATCCTTAAGAAATGTGCTTTCATGAGATATATACATTACCATAGCTGTGAGGCATACTGTTAGCTCTATAAAGACAAGTTCTAGAGGGTTTGTAAAAGTGTGTGCAGGAGGGCTCAGTACCCTTAACAGATATTCGTCAAATTTTGTCCGCAGGGTGAATAAGGCCGGGAGCATTTAACAGATGTATTGGGGGGAGATTTCAAGTCACGTCTTTCACTGGAGGTGCTTTGAAAGGATGATAGATGTGTATATCACGACTCTAAGATTGAATTAGTCAACCCTATGATCACCATCCGTTTATATATATACATATATATATATATATATAGAACCTGCAGCAACGGAATTTCTCGGAAATCGAATTTGTTGGAGCCTGGAGAAATTTTTTCATTGATGTAAGTACATGTATGTTTATTTGTTAATTACAGGTCATCTGATGACCGACGTCCATTATTGAATCGCCCAGAAGCAAATCTTTTGCTTGGCAATCAATAATTGTCCATAATTAAGGGTTGGAGCAATCAGCGTGGTTGAAATAATCAGAAGGTTTCCAACATCTGTTTTCGGATTTTTATATAGTATCACACCAGGATCTCACATTCGTACTGCTTTAGTATCTTCCGCATATAATCGTAAATACACATATTATTTTTGCCCCCGAGGTGGTTACAACTAGAAACATACAATTATTAACTTCAAAGGAAGCAGAACAGGAAAGGGAAGAGTATAGGGAAGTTTGGCATACATCAGCTAGAAATTGAAACGGAGTTAAGAAATTCCAAACTTTAAAATATTTTCATGAAAATGGTCTACTTCCTATATCTCATGCTAAATTTTGTACATTTTAATGTGTGTCAACATTTGAAAAAGGTGTTGAGAAAATACTGCGCAGCTTTCTGTTTTAATCTTGTGCATACAACTTGAATCGAATGTCACGAGCTGTTCCCAAAAATCATGTAACAGTCTCTGTCAGCCATGTTTAATCAGCATTTGCATCAGGCCATAAACCATCGAACAATAAACTAATATGCCAAAACCATGTGCCATTGGTACAAACCAGAAATTCCAAACGAAATTCATATGTGTCAAATCCTTTTCATGGCCCACGATTTATATCCCGGTAAATAATTCATGCCCCATTTCACTCCTAGGAACGGCTTTCAAACCCATCTGAGATTTTCAGATATCGCCGCAGAATGGCAGACTCGACGGATTCTCCTTATTTACTCATAAAAGCATAACTGTCAATGAATAAGGTTCGGGACACAATAGAGTCTGCGTGAAGGAGTGTCGAGTTGATGAATAACCATCACTATTACCTCCAAATCCATTAATTATCACACTGGGGCAATATTTTTGGTTACGGGTGAATCTTTTGTGAAGAGAGGGGGCAATGCTGTGAACTTGTACATATCAAGGCCATCAATAGATGTAAGTTGGTTAGGCATAACTCTACCTACCCACCAAAATAGCCCCTCCCAAAATTTTTATTGGTCTATCTGTCAAAACATCTTTTTCTGTTTTTCTTCAAATTTCAGGCTAAATCACCTATTTCCTGTAAATTTGAGTGACATGTATTAAAACAATATATACTTTCCAACCTACCTACTCTGTGACAGGGTCGGGTTATGACCAACAAACTAATTTCTAAGGATGGCCTAAAAATTGTCCACTCCACAAGATAAATCTTGATTTTAGAATAACAATTTTCATTGGATGAAGTGCAGGCTCTAATCTTTATAGGACCCCTGGAAGATATCACATATTCAAATTCATATTATATCAAGCCTTATCAAGAATTGGTTAACTCTTTCCCCCTTAGACTTGTGGGGAATTTTCTCTCTCTGACCCATAATAGATGTGTAATGGCGTAGGTCTTTAACCCATGGAGACATTTAAATTTTCTTACTTCTCCCGCGATGTAAAATATCCCGTTTTATGTCCCATGTCATGTGGAGAAATATTTACCAATGGTCTTCCACAGACCCATTCTACGTAATTTGTTCACGTTTTATACCAATATCAGCAACATTTATTCAAAAAATTACTAATCTTGCGAGAAAATGTGTTGTGTCTGCTTTCCGTCTGTTGAAAATCACGAAAAAGGCGAAGAAATTGTCGCATTTTAGTCACGTTTTGCAGCGTTCTGTTGTTGTTGTTTCGCTGCAATTCCTATGTTATTGTGTACCATCGTAAAGCTAATTCTCCCTAGATTCGGGATTTGACAGAGATATAACGATAGGGCAGGTTTTGAACGAGATAAAACTGAAAAAGTCCCATATACTTCCCGGAAGCAGAATGACGACGATAATAAATATTCATAAGGTTAAAATAAGAATGCTCACTGATTGGCCAAGGTTGATCGAGGCCCGGCGTGATTGGAGGAAGAGGTCACGTGGTGACGCAGTCGATATGGTCACTGTCGGAAAAAAGACCGGCTGGGAAAGAATGGCGGATAAGACATTTACCGCGAAGACAACAGTCGGGAAAATATGTAAAATAAACTCAGATGGGCAGATTTGAAGAGCTAGTCATCAAGGTTAGATACTTTGGTAGTTTATGCTCGCGTTACGTGAAATATTCAGGAATTTGGAAGCAGATTTTACTATTTTTCGAACGTTTATCTTAGAGCATACCGAACTCATTTGGTGTTGAATCGCGCATTTTCCGTCAATTTTTTTCTTCCTCTCCTGATTTCATTTTACCCGTATTACAAAACAAACCAACCGTATACTAGCCAGATTTATTTAAATTTTGGCTTTCTGAAAATGTATAGTTTTAATTATGTTTCACTCAAAGTAAACGCGAAAAAATTGCAAAGTAATCCATCACATGGGAACTCAGTGACCAGGGATTCATACAAGTCAAAAATTTTACCACCGAAAACTCAATATTACTCAAAATTGAGTTTTCACAATGGTGAAATTGAGTTTTCAAAATTTTTAACCACCGATTCAAAGATTGCAATTGAGTTTTCAAAAATTTTTACCACCGATTTACCTATTGGTATTCAGTTCTCAAATATTTCAACCACCACCATGCACAGGATGTTGTTGGTGTGTTTTAATATGGTCAATATATTATACTATGAGCAGGGGTTATTTTTGACAAAACATTTTCATCTACCCAATATCCAAATTCAATAAAACTCATTCTATTCAGCACGTCTTCAGCTAAAGTTTTCATCGAATGAAGTATAAAAACCGAGAGACTTACATGTACCGTACCACAAGATCAGTCTGAATAATAATGGACATGGGGATCTATATCACGAATGAAATCGGAGGGAGAAATCAAGCAGTAATTGTTCAAAACAGCAAACGATCGAACCAGGAAACATGCCCTCTTGTCTGCAGCTAACTGCACCAAACACAGCCTCTGCAGATTGTTACTGAATTAAAGTTTAATAAAGTTTTTACATGAGACAGATCTGCCAAGTTCTAAAGTCTAAATTTTCTGAAAACTACCGAATATTTTGGATGGCCACATTTACTCAATGTTAATTTTTTTAAGCAAATTTCTTGAGTGCTATTTATCTCCTGTTAAGTTTTCCAAAATCCAGTTCTGGAGGTCACCTCGTATTTAAAGTATGGTTTTCCATTACTCTTCCAACTATGAAAATTTATTGTTTATAATCAACGAGGAGTCAACTTTATGAAGCAGACGAAGATAAAATATGCAGCCTGGTCTCGTCGCAGTGTCAGTCGCACTGACATCTCACGAGCGAAGTTGTAGACCAGTCAATGTACTTTACAAAAATACAACCCGATCATGATTGCAGGTCTTGGCTTTAGCAAGTCATGTGAAATTTAGACGTTTAGTCTTGATGTATTTTCAATCTTTGACATCGCTGGACATTTCACTTTTACTTCGTGTTTGATGGATACTGAATGGACCGAACGTCGGCATCACGGTCCAGATTTAGCCGGGAAATATGGTCGACTGACTGCAGGCACGTGGCTCTACAAAGCGCAAGACTGTCTGTCGGCTGTCAACCCTATTGCAGTAATGGAAACTTCCACTGACCCGTGTTGTAAGCCCACAAGCCGATGAATCGAATTGGAAGAGTTCACTTTCAAAATAGGGACGTAAGGCACAAAAGTTTTCAACTACGTAACAACAACGCGAGGGCAGATTTTTCTTTGTATTTCATTTCTGAAACTTGCAACTCTGGCCGACAAATTGATGACCTACGCGATTTAAAGATGACAACAACAGCTACACAGGGTCTGTCTGAAGTTGAAGAAAAAAATAACTTTTACGGCGACAGATGACCGATAAAAACTTTTGGGCGGCAGTCCCTGTTGTCAAACTTCAGTGATAGTTTGGAAACCCTCGGCAGTACGAATGCAGGCTGCCACACAATAAACGTTTGAGGGTTCCGGAAATAATGTATGCAAGCAATTGTGTCTGCCGCTACGCGGCGCTGTGATCAGCATACTCGAAGTCGTTAACAACACCACCACCACACGTGGTGGCATGCTCCCGGCACCTGTTAGTGTCGTTTTCACGGTAAGATCGTCATTCGATTGAGTTTATTTCGTAATTTGGGGCTGTCAAATTAACTTTGACCATGTCTGCCGAATTGAGTTTTCCACGAAAAATTGAGTATTTGTCCAGTAAAACGAAAGCAATTGAGTTTCCTGCCATACGAATTGAGTTTTCAATTTTTTTTTACCACCGGTATTCGGTGGTAAAAAGCGACTTGTATGAATCCCTGAGTGACACGTCAAAATCCGTCTTCATGGGTTAGGCGAACATCCGTCAAAACACACTTACATGGGGATCGACACAAGCCGTCAAAACCCGCTTATATGGGGGAAAGAGTTAAAATTGATGGTGGTGATAGTGGGGGCAGGCCAATCTAGGTAAACCAAGACGGTAAATCAGGGGAATACCACCTAGACGTAACGCTATGAAATGTTCGCTGATATTCTGCGAGATCCCATAATAAGCCAATCACGACCATTTCTGACTTTTCTCTCTGACACGACTTCAAACAGTATTGACAGAGCTCTGTTTAAGTTAAGGAAATGTGATGTTCCCGGATATTAAGAGATTTAAGAGTACATGTATGTGTGCCATATTTCAGGGTGAGCTGATGTACCTGTTGTTACTGTGGGGGGTACATCCTGAAGCTGGTAGGTCTGTGTTGAAGGCACTGTGGTGGCGACAGAGCCCACACCTCCCGCTGTTGGTGTCATGTATGGATAATAACTGGATGGGTAGGCCGTTGTGCTGGGACTGTATGGATATGAACTGAACCCACCATCGGCTAAACACTGCAATAGAGTAATGTACAAGAGAATAATGATGCATTAATCACTCACATGGGTGATCCAGGGCTCTAAATTATACCCTAGATGCAACATTTTATGTCGTACCCTATTTTTTTAAATATTTTTTTCTATTATTGACAATCAATATTTAGACATGCTCAAGGAGATTTTTCATCAATCAACCATCATATAAACCAAAATCCTGACGACGTTTTATTCCTCTAACGATCATGTGATGAAGTGTGCATTCATTCATCTACATGACAGGTGTCAATTATCTCAAAATCTAACATCGCTCATATAACATGACATGAATTCATCAATGCCCAGTGCAGGTGCTGCAAGGTCCAGTCGCAGACAACGAAAGGCTTACAAGGTCGACTGCCAGTCAAGGGATCTTGCATTTAATTGATGTTGTGTTACATGAGGGTGGTGGCGAGTCAATTCAATTGTCTTATGATCCCCACCTGCCTTTTAATTGTCATGGATGTGCATTGCATCATGGGATGAAAGTGAGATAACACATCTTGCATCATGGGATGGAAGTGAGATAACATGTCAACAGGTTTGTCAAAATCTGCCAAATTTGCTTGTATTTCAGGATTTTCAATAATTTCTTAAAAGCGAGTTCGAACCGCACCATAAAAAATTTCAGCCACTCTGAATAAAGGCATTTGCCCAGATTAGGGAGATGTCCATATACAGTACAGTACAGTACAGTACAGTACAGTACACTATACACTACAATCATTTTACTGATTTTAGAGGGTGATCAGAAGAGAACCGATTTTTATTTGTCCACAAAATTGGGAGTGATGAAATTTTAATAGGTTCATTGAATTATTGAGGGATTTACCCTGTACATGTCAGCTGGGTTTGAGGTCAAGCCCGGCGCACACGAGAGCTATCAGCTAAGCTAACGGCCTCAATTGCCTGTCAGCTCATGGGCTAGCTCTCGTGTGCGAGAAGTTTTTGGTGAGTTATTAGCCTCGCGAGGCCGGGAGAAAAATATCAAACTTGTTTGATGATTTCGCCTCGTGAGGCCAAACCCTCATCGTGTGCAGCGAACGAAAGCTAACAGCTCAGCCGTTTTATTCGACCGGCCAATGAAACGCATCTTATTTTCACGTGATTTATATGCAAGACTGTTTAAAATGGTCATTTTTACGTGAGCCCGGTCCCATGAAAAATCACATGATCCTGAAGGTGTTCCGCGGGAAATAAAATCAATTCGGTGAATCTTCTGCTCACTGTGTGCGCTGAAACCACACGAGAGCTAGCCCCTGAGCTGACAGGCAATTGAGGCCGTTATCTCAGCTGATAGCTCTCGTGTGCGCCGGGTTTCAGATCTCAGTCTTACCTGTTGTGAAGAGTAGCCCGTTGAGCCGGTCGATGTACCAGAATTATAGGAGACTGGATCTGTGAATGATAAGAACAGGAGGAAATGTGAATGAAGAGTTATGAGACAGAAAAGTTCAAACTGTAACTGAATTCTGTTTGTTGCTGGGTGATATATGCTTGAAAACTGATGGAGGAAGAACACCCAGCCCTCCTCCCAGACAAATCCGCCTTTCCCGATAAGGTTAGCCCCAGCGCGTGCAGTGATCCATGATTCCGGATGTAAATATGTGCTTTGTACATTTTTTCCCCTGTCTATGTCTACAGCATGGGAAATATTTTTAACTAATGATAACTGGTCTAAATATGATAAATTCAATTATCTTACTATTCCAAGAAAGGACCAATAAGCTTTAAGGTAGATTAGAAATTTGGTAACTTCAAGCTGAAAGTGGTCGAGTTATCCTTGATTTAAAAGATTCCCCAAACCGTAGGCATATAAGGAGAGGAGAAATATGAACCACAAATTTACACTGGGAGTTATGCATCAGTGCACCCATTGGCGTGCCCGGGCAAACCTTTGTTTGCAAATTAAATCGGGAAAGGTGGATTTCTCCTCCGTACTCCGCTGTAAATCCAGTATGTGCATCAAATAATATGAGAATTCTGAATCAAGTGAAACAGATGTGAATATTGCAGAGTTCTATCGCTTGTTTAGAGTCCTGGTGCATCATGAGATAGCATCTGGTTCTAATAAACTTAGATTGACTCTTTTGATTGACTTCTCATGAAAACTTGAAAGAAAAAACTTTCGGTAATTGTTCATTTCAACCAACAAATACATGGCCATGCATCATTGTTGTTATCGGATTTCTGTTTTTAAGCGGCAAAAAACAGCCCCCCCTCCCCCCCGACAAAATCACAGGAAGTAAAATTTCCCACCAGACAATTAGGGGGTGATTGATTAACAGGACATTTTGAAAATCGAGCAGATAATTCATTATTCCTTTGCTATTTTGATGATTCTATAGCATGATCAACAAAGACAAAAGTGACTGCAATATTATCAATTTTCATTCAACACTAAGTAATACAACAACAAAATGCCCGAGTTTCTCTTGATACGACTTTCTTTCTAAATAAATTGTATTGCTTACCGACGACAAACAGGCTCATTATGAGGTATAACTACCACTCGAGTATTTACCTCAGTAGATATACCAGATAAGTCATCAGTAGATATACCAGATAAGTCAGGCTGATTCTGTTTGTACAAGTCACCGAGAGCGGTAATTTTTTCTTTGTGAGTCGAAGAAAGAAATACCAGCGATTCCTTTGTTACGACAGAACTTTACAGCAGCGCGAGTATATGTATATCCGTGTGTGTTTAACTGTGCAAATATTAATCTAGTTCCAGTGAAAAAAAAAGCTGAGAAATGCTTTCAAATGCTTCAGTCGAGGAAATCAAAAGTTATGGCTGAATGGAAATGTCAGTCAGCGGAAGAAAGGGAAATTTGGATTGAGTGATACCATCGCACAATTATTTACTGCGAGGACAGTCTAATGGTTGGCAATACTGTACAAGGTCAGCCATAACAAACGGTGAGACCAGGGAGGGCTGAACAGACAAGACAAGAAACACATTGGGCTTCCTGTGAGGAGATCTAAAGGAATTTCTGGGCTATTATAGTTGAAAATTCCCCAGGAAAGTCAAACCACATGTATGCTTGACTGGTGACCACTGGGATTCCTAGACATTTACCAGGAAATGAACTAACATTGTAAATTTAGTCATAGGGAATATACTCCTAGTTTCTGTGGCATTTAGAAGCTGGGAGTAAGTAATCGAATAAAACTTTCTTATGGATAATGACTTTATAAATTTATTAAACTGGAGACATGGAACAATGAATGACAAACCAACTATATTTATATCCCTTGGCGAGTACAGGGTGAGTTTTTTACAGAAGTAGAATAGATTCCCCGATTCTGAAAAGAAGGTTCTACAAAATGCTGCAATGGTAAATCCTCTAAGAATTCAATCACAGGAAGTGAAATTTCCCTCCATAAAATCAGGGGGTGATCAAATTTATTAGAACAGGAAGTTGGCAAAACGCTTCAAAATCATGCAGACAATACATTATTGAGTCGTTAGTTATAATGGTGTTAGAGGATGGCCACATGTATAACGACTTATTGAATTTTGTTTTAAACAATTGGTGAGGGCTGAATTTTAATAATGGGAGACTTGCACAATACGAACCATCCAATCGGATTCTGTGATTGTCACTTCCTGTTTTTTCAATTCTGGCTCAGTTGACCAATCAGCTGACAGAAATAGGACTTGTGGTTTATCTTCTGCAACTATTGTGCAAGCCTCCCATTATTGGAGAATTTATACATATAAGTCTGTGTGGTCAACTTGTTTTCTAGGCTTTTGAAACCAAGGGACGGCTGCAAAGTTCATCATGACCTCATCGATCAATATTGAACTATCTCATTCCAGGGACCCGTTTCAGCAAGAATGAGATCGGTTGCCGAAAAAAAGAAAGAAAAAAAATTCAATTCTATATTCTGAATAACTATTATTACATCACTCTTATAATTCAATCACAGGAAGTGAAATTTCCCATCATAAAATTCACAGTAATCAAATTGATTAGAACGATAAGTTGACAAAATGGTTCAAAGTCCTGCAGATAATTCATTATTTCTTTGTCGTTTCAATGATTTTAGAGAGTCACCAAATTTTTTAGAACAGCCGATTGAATTTTGTCCCCAAAATTTGGGGGTGATTGAATTTTGACAGGGTGATTGAATTATGATAAAGAGACTATCTGAAAGATCTGATTAATTTTCCCATGGCTGCAGATGGCTGACATTTCTCGATAAACAAGAAAGATGTACACAAACTTACTGTAATAAGTTTGGGGGTTTTGACCATAGTTTGCCCACACCTGGCTCTTCTGGTTGTTTAATTGTTTAACTGCTGAAAAACAGTACACAGAACAAACATGCATGTATTAGGAATTAACCAATCTCTATAAACATTCCTCATTGTATTTGGGGATGCTTCAATACCACATTTCTTTCAAATTATATTTGCAGAGAATAACCCATTTTGAAGCAGAGCAACCTTCTTCTGTCAAGTCAATTGTGTAAAGCGAAGATGAAAAATTGTATCCAAGATTTCTACAGCTCAGCATCAATAAAATTTCAGGACTTTCAAGGACTTTTCAATGACTTTCCATGACCTTCCAAGAAAGTTCCAGAACCTTTCAAAGAGTTTCCAGGACTTTTAAGCACCTTGTTTATGCATCTTCCAGAAGTTTTACCACAGTGGTAAAATCTCAAAATATCGACAGATTTCTCGGATGAAATTAATTTGTTTAGTTCGTTTTCGTTGGTTAACTTTGTGACGACTGCCGCAAAACATACTGGATTGACAGTTTCTCAACATTGTCGAGTCCGTTTGATGCGTGTATATTTTCGAGGACCATGGCTTCAGAAATAATTGAAACATATTTAAATTCTTAGGCTTCCAAGGTCTGGAAATAAATTTTAAAACAACTTTTCAAGTTTTCCCTTTACGAACCCCGTGTACTGTGTCCATAGACACAAGTCCTGCTAAAACCCAAATGCACATCTTTGTAATGGTTTGAATTATTGGAACAATAAGTGTTACTGTTAAGTTGAATGCTATAGTGAAACCTAGGTGTAAACCGACCTTGCTTGGAACCAGAGTTTAGTGTTGGTTTTAACAGGTTTCTGGTTTATCACGGTTCAACATACTTTAAATTTAAGTATTGGGGCCTTGGATAATGCCGGTATATTTAGAGGTTGGTCGGTTTACTCGGGTGTTGGTATTCACGGATTTCACTGTATATTGTTGGAAAGTCATTGTAGGGATGCTTGGACAGGCACCAGGAAGAATTTCGCCTCATTATTGTTCAATGCCTGTGCTACCCCAACTACACATGTATTTCACTTGTCAAGATTTGGGGCTTTAGAGGAAACATGTTATGGAATCATTTACGTGTCCCGTCAGTTCCAGAGAAGCGAATCAGCAACCTTTCGCTCATTATATTTCTCCAGTTTAGCGACGCAAGGGCCTCTTAAAATAAATATCATGGAAAATTCATGATCTCCTGCCAATGAGCTAAGTACTCAGAGTGGGCAAATTCAATAGGGGGCAAGCCCCATTAAATATGGTCTTTATGAGCGTTTTGCATCACAATGGCTCAGCGGGACTCTCTCGACAAATTTGAAGTATTCTCCTCATAGTCCTCTGGAGAGAGGTCGGAAAGACAAGCAGGGCTGATCAGATATGTGTCTGTGCTAAACATCAGGCTAATAGGCCTAGAGGGATCCCACCATCGCCCCCGTCTCATCCATCAGATCAACAAGCCGTCCGTTCTATAAGAGTCCTACATGCGTGGCGCGTTCTGCCTTCGCCTATAATATCCTATAGGGATGACAAGTGAAATTATTCCTGGTAATTTTTTTCTTCCATATTTTTTTTGTTCTTTGCTAATGTGAAATGGCATTAGTACATGTACAATTTTAGTTTTTTCCTGAAGCAACACTGCAATTATCCGATGAACAACCACTCGCCTACTCTCCGTTCTGCTCAATTTGATTACACAAGAAACTCAGATGAAATCGATACACAGAATTTTGAATTTCTAACGATACAAAGCCAAGGTCACATATCCCCTCAGAATGCATTGGGGTTTAAAACGTAGTGTGTAGCTTTTGTGTGCATGGCTCTCGGCCACCCTCGCTACCAGGCCCCCGCCCCACTCTCTTCTACAGTCTGGAGCCCTGGTAAATAGCTTTGTCGAACGTACTAATCCTTTGAGGACGTCGTGTACTCTCTCAGCCAATCAAAAGATTCGCTTTGCTCGGTTCATAGGCATCAGGCCCTGATGCCAAACTCTCACTAGGAGTCACTCGATATCTCAGCCAATCAAAAGCATGTGCTCACAAGGCCACTCCATATTAGGCGGTTTAATGAATTTCAGCTTGTCTCATGAATATGTGATGTATTTGGTACAAGCTCCTCAAAATTAGCATGTGCGCTGGACTGGTTGGCCATCGTCAGTGTTTAGATAGGTAGACCACAGTGTTTGTGATGACGCTCCCAGCCAATCGAAATCTCGGGATTTCACGGCTAAACAGTCTATTGTAACATGAGCTCTTTTCAAATAGTTCCACAAATATCTCAGTCATTTTTCTGTATTAAGATATACTGAATGCATTTTCCATCACTCTCTGATGCAGACTTGTTTAGTCAATGCTATTCGACTAGCAAAATCGACGATGTTGTCAGCGTGAAGAGACTACAGTATTTTGGTAGAATTGCGGTCGAAAATGGCGAATTATAATTACAGCGGAAAATCTTGGTTTTTCAGACTGAACACACATGGGCTGCAGGTTTTTTAACTTAACACAGTCAGAGGGTGCTATCACGCCGATAGTTCGCGAGTTAACAAATTTTGACAATGGGCGAATGAATAGTCGCAGCATGACTGATTCTCATAGTTTTCCATTGCCCGAGACAGTAGTCTGGGTAACATCTTCATAAATCCTAAATCCTTGCAGAGGGTATACCTGGACATTTTTGGTGATTAGAGTGAGTCGATGCCTCTATCTTGTACATTTCATCCCCCGCGCTTGTTTTGAATTATCGTGTCGGTATCTCAAACCTGTGGTTTTTGCTTTGACTTCCGATGTCGATTTCAGCGTGACATCAAAGTAGTTTGGCTGGCGATGAAATTCGAACCCGACACATCTCATACCTCGTAGCGGATTGGCGTAATCAGCTGGATTAGATCGTTCACAGATTGGTTGGATTTAGACGAAACCCCTTGATCTATTTATATCCAGAACTGCTATGGGTTACTAACCAAGCCAGTTTATCGATCCTGACAGATCGATCGATACACTGGCTCGCGAGGATGCCTGGGTAAATGATCTTACTTGATAACAAATATTCCTAAGAAGTAGGCTCTCATTTGCAAATTGTCCGGTAATGAGTGAGTCAATCCATCAGTCAGTAGTCAGTCCATCCGAATCCTTTCATCGGCAAAATAAGGAGAACCGTTGACATTAGAACCTTGATTTTTGGCATGAAGGTGCATTAGGGCAGTTACCAGCAAGTTCTGAGCTGACCTATTTTTGATGAAAATTTCTGGTGATTTTTGATGAAAATCACTGGTGATTCTGACTTGGGCTGTGCCCATCTTAATATAGGCAGGATTTCAACTTAGGGGGAAAGGGTGTGTGTGGGTGTTCCAAGAGTTCAGTGCGCGTCGTAGTCCTAATGCCTACCATACTTCGCAGGTCCTGCCATGTTTGATAACTGATATCAAAATAACTCCTAAGACTTGAGGACTAGAACACATCTGAGATAGTGAAATGGACCAGTTAACGAAATTAAAACTTTAGGTCAAACCATGCAAACTCAATACTCACAATCTGTGTATGGTGACAACATTGCATAAGGGTTCTGGGTGGCCTGTGTCCCGTAACCATAGGCTGCAGCATTGGACAGGCCGAACGAACCGGCATTGGGGCTGGTCGCCATGGCTGACGAAGAATATGCTTGCATATTGTTACTGCGGAGGGAAGAACACAAAGGGATATTAATAAAATACACTGAGGATCTAACAGAGGAGCAGGAATAGAGCCGAGACAATCCGTATCAATAAATATTCTGTACTTAAATAGCTCATCATTAAGTTATGCATTATAGGTTAATGACAATTGGCTATAAACAAAGAGATTTGACATATATTATTAATTGATTACTCAGGAGGATATACTAAAACACAATCACGGATTCATCTGGCCCGAGCATGGACTATGTTTGAATTATAACCACATAAATGAGAGTGTTCCATGATCATAATGTTCAGCTGCAACCATATAGGTTATATATCCAGCTGAAAATCAAATACCATGCACTCGACATTTACTGCTTTCCAATCGTTGATAAAAGCTATTCAAAATGTGGTCATTACTGACAAGACAAATCTGTCTTAATTTAGGATTTTCCTGTCCATTCAAATCGCTGGAATGTTACATTGATGAAGAGACATGGACACATAACTTCAGACTAAATGAAAGCAGTGGCCATTTTTGATTTTGAATTTTGTATGTAAATGAACACCAGCCCAAAACTAACTCGTATTAAGCATTACGTCCAAAAGAACTATTTATTGTCATTAATGAATGAACAATGGAAGCTAATTCATCAATATTCTTAATTTGTAAGTCTATTAAGATGCTACATGTAGATAGCATGAAGATTGAACCGATAGAAATTCTTACCTGTTATACACTGCAGAAAAATCAGAATTCTGGAAACTCTCAGATGAGGTCTTGGAGGGTTCGCCTGCAGACAAAATGAAACATAAATGTTACTCTGTTTTCAGAATGATAAAAGAATGTGGTAATTCATCGTAAAGCTATAACTGCAGACAATTGAATCTAACATGAAAATTGGCTCACTCCATTAAAAACTGTTCCAGAAAATTTGCAAACGTGCCATGAGATTAGTGGTGAAGGAAAATGGGCGCACAAGAATGTAAAACTGATGGATAAAGTGACTGGGGGTACAGCAAAAAGAGAAAACAGTAGGAGAAAATATTCAATGAAATGCAGATATAAGTTTTTTTGCTACATTTCATATTGGAGGAATTATTTGCTAAAGGAAGCACGTGGTTAACTGTTTATTTATCATGGCAGCTGGGGGCTTTTTCTCCTGCAGGGGCTCTGTCTAGCATTTGTGGGAGAGCAGAGGTTTTGGCAAAGGTCCTCCTGCATGTTTATCCGATCTTCTCATCAAATATGCCTTAATAAAAGCAAGGTGGCCCGACTGAATAAAACAGCTCAGGCAGAAATATACCCTGTTTATTTATGTACCTTAAAACAATCATTAAATACAGCTTGGCAGAAATTCTTGATTGGCGACTAGTCAGCACATGTGTAAATTTGTGCCCCACTTTGGCCAACCAAAAGCTCATAATCATCATCATTGTAGTCATTATTATTCTGAGAATTATGGTTGTTAACCCCGTTAAATCTTTTTTCCACCTCCAGTATTGCGACCAGGTGATGAAGATAATGATTCATATATCAGGCCAATGACACAGCAGGGAATTCTGGGTAGAGTAAGATCAGATGTGGAAGAGTGACGAGCCTGAGCAGGTTACCAAAAATATACATGTGTTAAAAGTACTGGAGATCTTATACAATCTTGATTCTTCTGACAGCTCAGTTCAGTTTACATTTTGAGCTGTGAACAGCATTATGGGTACCTATGAAATCTTAATCCCCAACAATTAATTAAGAGAATGCGACTGTGCTCACCTATCTAATTATACAATCACAGGAACTGAAATTTCTCACCATCAATTTATCAGGACAGAAAGTTGACAAAATGGTCCAAAATTCATTGTTTTGTGATTTCCCCAGCTTCAGTTTGGGGGGAGAGAGGGGCATACAAAAGGATGGCATCCTTGGTTGTATCTCTTCCCTCTTCCTTGCTGGCACAATATGGTCCTGATTGTAGGGCCCACAACCATAACCTTAAAGTCAAGTGGATCCTTATAGACCCTGGCTGGGTTTTATCAGTATTCTGCCAGAACCAGCTTTTGTCTACCTTGATTAGGCCCACATAAAATTAGCAGAGAGCCCTGAACAAAAAAACAAAAAAACACCAGGAAGTTGTTTGGTCATTCGTTCATAGCAGAACCCTACTCTGTCCATCGCAAGTATGGTTTGGTTTTACTTGGGCACTCCATCGTGTTAAGATGGGCATCGTGCAACCCATTTCCCATATCACCCCAGGCCACATATGTACCCTTTAGGCGAGCACATGTAGGTATGGCGCCCCGGACTGGTTTAGATTTTGGACTGATCGGCACCCTATCACTGGCAGCTGAACAATCTCCAGGCTGTGGCTAGACCAGGCCTGGCTCCCACACACCTGTGAGTGCTGGAGTCCACGGTCACGCTCCCACCACTCAAACTAACCGGAAGGAAAAAATTGGTAGAAATGCTTTGTGCTAATGCCTCAGTGTTCAAACCTCCCTGCTGTATCAGTTGGTACCAATTACGATGAGCTAGCCTCGAGAGAAGTCGAAAGCCGAACATACCTGAAAAATTCTCTAGACTATCTGTATCACCGGTTGCTGTGGCAACTCCAAAGGGTGACCGAGAAGAGCTATTTTCTGTTGGTTCACGTTTGACTGCAATAGAATAGAAATAAAAAGATATATATATAATCAATTTGTATTTATCGATTTAATCTGGATATCGGATGCAGGCCTGCAAGTGGCTCAGAGAAAATATAGAAGGAAATTTGCCAAAATATAGGATAAATATAGGAATTTTGTTAATAAAATATTTGAAAATATAGGAAATAAGGGAGTGTAAGACAGGTCACTACTACATTGTATGTTTCAAAATTGGTAGTTTTCTGGTGTTTAATCAAATTATTTCCACTGAATGCGGTCATTCGAGGCGACCCATTCTGCTGATTGGTTCAAGGAAGAGAGATTTAAAACATTTTATGAAATTTATTTTCTCATGCCAAATTGACCCATTTCAGAGCACTGGTGAAAGTTTTCATGAGAGAAAGTCAAAATATAGAAAATATAGCAGGTTTTGAGGAAAATATAGGAATGACTCAAAAATATAGCTAATATAGGAGGCACTTGCAAGCCTGAGGATGCAAGCTGAAGTGAGAAGAATTATCAGTGGTAACTGGTATAAATAAAGCAAATGTGCAGCAAATTATCCTACTATTTACAGACAGACCAATTATACATGTATTTATAGTAAATCAGCTAATAATTGAATCACCTTACTGACAACATTATATGTGTACTTTGCGATTTGAAATTGTCTTCTTGCATGTCAATTTTTTTATATATCAAAATATGCATTTTAAATTCTCGACCACATCTGACGGAAAATTATTTTCCCCGCTATCATCCTCTTACTGCGTGATTGCCATGACTCTTTCACTGTACAAGTACTTACTATGAATGGATGAGTTTGCACCTGACATTACCCATGAGTCAGTGGTACTGAAGGAACTTGTGTCTCCTGTGGCGGGCAGGCCCAAATCACCTGTAAAATACACCAGGTGAGGATTTAGACACAAGACTGCAGAATGATGATGAAAACAAATCAAGCCTCATAAAATACATGTACAATAGAAAAATGTGGCACTTTATAACACCACATACAAACCATGAACAGGATTCAAGCAGCTGGTTTTAATTCAGATTTGAGTAGGATCCAACAAAAGAAAATTCGGAAAGCACTTGCTACTGTTGTCCTGATGTAACACTGACAGTTCTCTAAACCTGTCCACCTGGAAATAGAAGCCAGTAATCGATCGGCGCAATCCAAATAAACACGCGGATAAATTACCTATGCAAGGTATCACCTTCGTGTTCTCCTCAGATTGAGGCCATTATTGAAATGTTTGGGAAATCTTGTTAGTATTGTGGTCCTATATAATCACCGCCGACACATAGTGTGTGGTATGACCTGGGTGCCTATTAAACTACCTGGCTGGGGTCATTGACAAACTGACCCTAAACGACAACATTCTGAACCTGCCTCGAAAATCCTCGACACGGTCCAACGACGATGCAGTCACTGATCCCGCTCTGCCAATATGATTAAGTTGGCCGTGTGAAGATCGAGGGAACTACCTGGGAAAATCGATCGCTTCGCAATTTGTCAAATTTCAGTCCGCCCAGCTGTGACAATTTCACCATGCTTTCGCGAGTGAGTGAAAATCTAACGTTACTCTTCATCGCTTACAGCCAATAAAATTGTGTAAGCTTGAGAATCATCTACTTGAATTCCCACCAAATTCGAATGAAAAGAATCTTGGAGATATATGACAGGCATAGTCTCCTTTTCTTGAGATTTTTTTTGTTTGTTTGTTTTTTGTTTTTTTTATCGAGTTCGTCCAGCATTACAAAGCTTGGTATGAATATTGTACCCTCTCACGCACAGGTTGAGATAAATTTCTGCGAGCCCCCCACTATGAAATATAAATTAGAAGTTTTTGAGAAATGCCTTTTATCAATCCTGCCAACCGGTGGGAAATTTATGAACTGAGAAAGTCCCAATCTGTTTGGGCCTACCTGCCAATCAAGTCGGTAATGCTTTCAAAACTCTGTCATGCAATTCAAACAGACAGGATGGGAAAAGAAAGGAATCCGCCGCCCTAGCGGTTGTAAATACATTTCTGTGTCAGGCGTATCATGAGAAAGCTATTGTAGGGCTTATGTCGCTCAGACTGATGGTGATTAGCTGAAGCAATGGATTGAGATTTGCGCCTTTCAACCAATGGCGCATTCCGCGATCGGCCCGGTGAGGGGGCCATTATACAACCATAGGTAAGCAGTTAGTCGAAACGATCCATCATCCACGAACCAGTGACTACATTGACGTTCAGCCTTCCCATAAGTCAGTGCTGTACTGGCAGAAGGAAGAAAAGCGAGCGTCAGTTGTATTGAGAAACACTGTTCACTCAACCGACTTAGGCCTATTACCTGTAGATACTCAACCGACTTATTACAAGTTTCAATGGCAGATTTGTCGTAACGACTCGTGCTGATAGAGCAACACTTCCCACAATGACGCATTTTTCTAAAGTCACTAACATCCGGCACAGCCATCCTACTCATATTTTTCCATGATGCCAGTTTACTTCTGAAATAGACCTTCTGAGAGAAATTGGTTTCCAATTTACATGTATAAACTATTCAAGCTACTGAGAAATAAAACAGATTAGATGTAATACGTCTAAATTACCTGTGCTGTGTGGTGTCAGGACATTTCAGCATGCCACATTTTCACTCAAAGCAACTTTATTTCATAGACCAAAATATGACAAATATAAAGAGTTTCGCTTCATTTTTCGAAGATATATATATAGTAGACAGCAGTCTAGTTTTTACTGTGTGAGAGTGCAGAAAAGCTTTAAATCTTCCATATATTTTGGTACATTATGTATATGTATATTAAAGCAAGTATTAGTAGTTTGCACAATTATAACAGGTCCATTGTTTTTAGCTAACTGAATATGTTGAAACAAAATTGCCGAATGTCGGGGTGTAGTGTTATCAAAACAGGTGTACAATCGTAGTCCATAACAGTAACTTAAATGTATCGCATCATTTTGTACTCTTCAGTGTCAATATCAAGCCATTCTGCAATAAGCAAATGTTGGCAGGTCTATAACCGATTTATCATTACACGTATCTTAATTCAAATTTGACGGATACATTGTTGACTGGATTAAGCCGGCTGAAAGAATTGATCACAGGGAAAGACAGTGTTGTAATACTGAACTTCAGAGATTTTTGAAGAAATTCACACTGAAAGCCGATCACAATCGATAATATAGTAATTATTCTAATTATTGGTCACAGTACCTGGAAAATCAGAACTACATATTCACCCTCAAGCATTACTGTATTAGTAGCAGAAGAATAAATTCACCCACCTCCACTCCAATGACTATGAAATTGTGTACAGTAATATATATATGTGTTAAACTTCCCACTGAATAAACAGGCCAATTCCACAACGACTAATAAAGAATAACTTCCTTGTCCGAGTTAATAAACAGCACAAGTCTATTCCCTGCTCATCCGAGCGAATGTCTCCCCTTTTTTTTCAAAATCTTAATGCGTTTTATTTGACAGCATCCCCACAATACACTTGATGAATGGCAGACATCGTGATCGTCAATCCACATGAACAACAGCTATGCACATACGTATCCTGAAATTACTCTCATATTATGACTTATGTCGGTACTATTCTTCACTGATCGCTGCATGCTTGCGGATTAGGAGTGTTCTTGAGGGTATTTGCCAGGGTATAAAAAGAGACACCATGCAGTTCACACCATTAACACATGCAAAGAGGAAATATTTATCTGGATAGGAAACTTAGTTTAAAGATGTAATCAGCCTCAAAATGTATGAATTTTGTAAACTCTCCCCTGTGCGTTTTTTCAGCATTGAAGATTACCAAAGCATCATATGTATTATATTTGATGATAGTGGAATCGTCATATACAACGAATACAAGAATATCTTGTCAGCGAGATTTGTAACTCTGCCCGCTTTGACGGCTTTGCTGTCTCGCCATTGAGTGTGTGTTGTACGCGGAGAGGAAAATGACGTCACTGTGTGACGTATGAGTGACGTAGCGACGCTCACGAATTTGAATGCTGCACAGCTGGAGCCATGGGATAACGCCATGGCTCGTGCCTACGGTTCGGTAATGTCGCACAGCATGCGTTGGTAGAATGCACCATACGTGTATACACTTGTTGACACGGCCGTGGAAAAATAAACGGCATGCCATGCCGTTTATTTTTAAAGATCAATTCCTTCTATTTTCTCGTGAGTGGTAGAAACAAGTCTAGTTTTTTTGTGGTCAAATCTGTTACGTTTTGTACCTGCTGTAACATATGTCACTTTCGTTGAGTTTGAGAGACATGGATTTCAGCCCAGATTTGAGGCTGATAAATTAGGTGAATTGCCAATATTTCATTAGATATTTTCCTCATCCATACCTTAGACAAAATAAATTCAGACAGTTTAATAATATTGTTCATATATTAGACACTCATTAGAATGGTGAGCAATCAATTTGTTCAATCACCCAATTCAATTCAATCACCCCAAATATTTTGGATGAAATAGCACAGGCCCAACTGAATACCTGCATTATTTTATAACAGTTCCTCAACTTCCTAATGTCGTGTTTTTGACTGAATAATTAGATCGATCGATGCCATATCTTCTGAATGGTATACTTCCGATTTATCACCAATTTTGATTACTTACCATCTGCGGTGCCATTGGGTGTCAAGTTGAGAGAGGCGGGGTCCAAGGCGGAGTGAGCCCGAGACAAAGGGGAGTTACTCCCACTCTCTAAAGGACTCCCTGGACTCGACAACGGCGGCAAGTCTAAGCACCTGGAGAAACAAGACAAGAATATTAGACTGTTTTTATTTTTGTGTTATGGTTGGGTTATTACATGCATAGAAAGCGTACATGCACCCAATGTGTCCTGCTAAAAAGCATTGAAAAACGCTGCGTAGATGTACAGCTTTCGCTACCATGATTTCTGGAAACCTGTCCGTAAAATAAGATAGGAATAAGTTACTTGCTTCGAAGGAGTATCAACAAATATATCAGGAATTTAGACCCCCTGATTTGAGAACACCCTTGATTTGATGCGCCAGAACATGTACATTCACCCTAAATTCAAGCGAACTCAAGAAGGCTTTGTCTCAATATTAGCGCTTAATTGATGAAAATATTTCACTGAACAGATCAACGTTGACTTTCATTTCAATGGAAAAAATAAATTTGTGTGCATTGTATTTTGAGTGCATCTAATTTGGACACGATGTTTGAACATTGTGTGTAGCATGTAATCTAATGACATGGGCTTTAGACATAACGAACAAGGTGTAAATTACATGGTCACAACAGAGTAAGGACAATCTGCAGATATGGAACATCACTGGCCTGGCCTTGGTGGCATAGTACATTAGACATTCAACCTCTATACACAGTTTACCATACCTGGATAATCAAATACATGAACAGAGACAGAGAGATAAACCCATAAAGGAAGACTGATTTTTTAATGAGAGCTAAAAAGCTGCTTAGCCAAATACCTCCTAAGGCCTGGACATCTATCAATAATTCAGGCCCAGTTCAAATGATGTCGCCTGCGTCAAGATCGAGCAGATCGGCTAAGTCTGTATTGAATATACAACATCTACATGGCTGTTGTGTACAGGTAGACTTAAGACTCGTTGTCGATTATGAAAACGAGTAAATCACTCTAAATCCTCAAACAAGACAATGAGAAAAGCCCAGGGTTGCTTATCTTCTCTCAAAGGGAAGCCCTTCCATGTTGAAAAGACCCTCTAGAGACACACACTGCATTGGACAGGCATCTTCAGGGCGCACTCATCTGGAATACGGCCTTATCCACCTGAACAATAGACCATAATGCAAAGCTGATACTGGGACATGGTTCTAATTTGCCAGCATGTTCTATAGGTAAATTTTGCAGGTTAACTAAAAGGGCTTCCGTGAAGAGCGCTTTCTCGTTAAGGGACAATGGTGTGGATGCTCCTTCAACAAGGTGCTGGCATATGGCAGAGATGATATGGAGTGTGTCGCACAGCCGATCAATGGAGGCTCCATTGTACAGCCTCCATCAAGGTGCACGCTTGGCTCGGTGGCTTGGACAATACCGTTTCCCCCACCGCAATAATACATGAATGCATTTTAGAGAGGGAGAGCTCATCTCCATCACCTGGACTGAAATCACTTTTTTTTTTTCTCTCTCTCTCTCACTCTCTCTCTCCTTTGAAAGGATCAATTCCACAGCTAGGAAAGTCATCCAGATCCCGAAAAGTTTCTCCAGAGAATTAAAAGAAAAAGAATCAACGACTTAAAATCCCCATACAATCCGTTTGCACCTACGTAGATGGGCGATTCGCTTATTTCTGGTATCCGGACTTCCTGGATTGAGGCAAATCTCCTTCCTTCACTGGGCCGCGTTTAAGAAGGTTTTAAAGTGACTATCCAAGCTGATATAATTCAATTTCCTAGTGGACAGCTTAACTCCTCTGATATTCGATAGCGGCATAGTAATTGAATAATCAAGCGGAAAGTTAGTGAAAATCTCAGAACGCTATCCCTTCCTATTAAGGTGGGAGAAAACCTCCATCAGACTTGATCAAGTCGATGGAAGGGAATTTCAAGGTTCAACTGAAAGTCTTAAGTACAAAGGTTTTCTGTGTCTCTGACAGAAAGAGAAAAGTTACTAGGAGTTATGGGAAAAGTATTGTATGCAAAACGAAACTTCTGTGACATCACCACCGATAAATAAATTCTCAAAAAAAAATCCATACATATTAGAATGAGCCTAAAACCGATTCAAGTGAATTACATGTACTTTCCGTCATACAAAGAAATACTGATTAACAGCTTAGAGAAATCGATTCTAAAAATGGCGGTGAAAAAGGTCATTTTTGCACAATGAATTCCTGAATACATGTAAATTGAAGTAACAAAAATCCATCATAAGTAAAAATGAACAATTGGTCTTGAAAAAAAAAAGGTCATATGTCCAATTTGCATAATAATAGTACATGGCATGTTAGTTACATGTACTTCCTCTGGAAAATTACTATCATGCAACAATATTTACAATCTTAATAAATTAATATCCTATCAATGCTCCCCAATCGTATGTGTCGCTATATAGGATCTTACTAATTTCAATTGACTTTGCTGTTCAGAGCGCCCAGGTCATGAATATTCAATAGTCTTATGACATCACGGTCTCATTTTAACTATTTTACTTGCAGTTGGGGAGCGGGGACAGGTTATCCTCTCCGCTTTAACCCAAGGTTTACGCAAAGGACCAGACCAGAATTCTACCCCGCATTATGATGCCAACCTGGTAGGGGGCGGCAACATCAGAAGATACCCCGCCAGTGTGGCGTGTGATTTGGCTGAGCCAACCAGAAAGCACCTACCATTATATTCCCTTCAAAGTATACTATGTCAAAGAGCTTTCGGGATTGGTTGACACTCGCGTTACTGCAAGCCCATTAGATCCTGCAAGTGACATATCCAAATGGGTGAGCAGATAGGATTTAATTTTAATTAGATTGCAATATTTAAACTATCTCGTCTGAACATTTTGCAATGTGAGGATGGTTTATTCAGCAGTTACTGAAAGCAAATATGATCTTTTTCACCTCCATTTCCAGAGAGTTACATTGTTTAAAAACAGAATGTATTCTCATCATCACGCACCAAATGGGTCGATGGTAATCTGAATTGATGGACAGTAATGAAATATTTCAATATGAAATTAGCAAAAAGGGTTACAGAAATTTTGTACCGGTATACATGTACATGTAGTGTTCTGGGAAAACTGGATACTTTATGAAGCATAAAGGTGTGAAACTGTCTACCTGCATTTTAAACACCAGTCAAACATACTTGTACATTTCCTGACTTTCCAATAGACACTATTGTGATGCAGTGACCCAAGATGACCAGTGAAGTGATCAGTTGTTCAGTGGTCCAGAGTGACCAAATATGACCTTAACATCACAACTTGTACTGACAGACCAGCGGACAATCCATTGCTTGCCAGCATGACACCAAACAGTCCAAGTGGCCTCATAAGTGGATAGCATACAAAGTAGATCGTCTGTGACGGATGAAAAAAAAAATGTACTAGCACTGCCTATTGGAGCTCAACTAGTCCCATAACAAACAAGCACTTCACCAAATAATAAAGTTTTCAATGACAGATTGGTCACATTTTATCCGATTCACAGAGTTGACCGGGTTTGTCCTGGTAACCTTCCACGCTATTTCTAAACTGGAATAGACATTTACAGAACTGTGTACAACAACACATTGTCTGTTTTTTGTGGGCGATCTGGGGAATAACTGAAATTTTGATAACCACTAGAGAGAGATTGACATTCTCCCCCACATGGCTTCAACAAATACTGAACTTTTCATTCTAATGGAGGAAGTAATTGACATCTGCATAATTCATAAAGAACCAGAAAAAATGTCAGCATTTTGGGATTCAGAATAAGAACTCATAAAAATTAGAAATTGAATACCTCAGAATTGTACCACGCATAAATGTAGCCTGAGCGTCGCGAGGGGAAGGGGTGCGCAGCTGAGTTTTGAAATATTGATGAGCAAGAAACAAACATGCTTTCCCTGTGAACCGAGCTACGGTAATTTCCCATATTCAAAATTTAAGTCAAAAATGGCCAATTTTTCCTCTGTTGTGATTTTCTCTGTCCTACTAATATGGAAACCGAGCATTTTCAATATACCTGTGAAACACTAAATTTGAGCACTCTTGTTTTCGTCACAGAGTTGGTGCTGCAGAGAATCCGATTTGAATTCTTTATCTTTAAAGAGAGAAATGACTATGGGAAATGCAAAAGGCGATTAATCTACATGTACTAGATGGCATATTTTTCAAATCTCATAATCATGTCGTGAATAATTAGGGAATAGGAAGAATTAATGAAATTACCATGAACTATTGGAAACTTCAATCCGATTGATCCAAACCCAATGCAAACTGAAAATTGTACCAGTTCTTAAGGAGTATTAGTATTCATGCAGTGACAGAACCATCCATAGGGTATTATTTGTGAGGCAACTCGTCAACCTTATCTCACAACAGTGTAACTTTGGATGTTCTGTTAACTCGATTTATGCAGTTTTACTAAAAAATTTAATGAAATACTGTTCAAAATCAAATAAAACTGCTCATACTCCCCATGTTATTGGGATGGCACAATGGCATTGGCCCATCAACATCATAGTACTAACATAAAGGCTGGCTGCCCGACATCATGCGCAACATAACATGTGCCCCAGATTATTGGTAGTTTTCTTTGATTTTTTAGCAAATTTTCGTGAAATGTTCAGACGAATATTAAAATTTCTATTGTGTAATAATCAACAAGCACTATAATACTAGCCAAGTTCTCACAGATTAAGTACACCATAGACCTTGAACAAAACTGTTCTGAATGTTATCACAGTGTTCTGGTGACTGAGAAGACAATGGAAGCTGTATAAATTGTTAGTGTTCACAGGTTTGCTTTTAATTCGTTTTATATACAAATAGACATTGCTCATCTGGACAAATTGTATAGTTTCACCACGTTGTACCTTCGACCTCTCGTATCAGTGATCGAGTGTTTGGTTGGGTTAGCACATTCAGGCCTCAATTTAAGGAGTGCTGATGGTAACCTCTCAACAGGTTACCATGTAACTGGTAACCTGTGGGAACCTATTGCATAATTATTAACCTAATGTCATACTATTAGTCAAAATTATGGGGATCTGAATATAGGTTACCACTATTTTTCATATGACAACCTCCAGGCAACCTGAAAACAGGTTACCACCTTAAATTGAGGCCTGCCGAATTCTGATGAGAATTTCTGGTGATTTTTGATGGTGATTCTGACTTGGGCTGTGCCCATCTTAATATAGGCAGGATTTCAACTTGGGCCGGGGGGATTTCCAAGAGTTCAGTGTACGTCGGGAGTCCTAATGCCCACCCTACTTCGTAGGTCCTGTGACGTTAGTCACACTGCCATGTAAACATTGTCCATCTTGACAAATTGTATAGTGAGAGTTTGGTTGAGTAAGCACATTCATGTACAAGGCCAAAGGTTTCATCACTGGTGCTAATCAGTACCGTACCACATGCAGGTCCAGTACCTGAGCAAATTATTAGATAATATACATGTATGGAGATCTGTAATCGGGTCTGTCAGCGATTCAGATTTTCCAAGGAAAACTGGGAATGGTAGACTGTAACTTCAGCTTTATTATCTAACCTGGAGGGTATAATTGTGGGCAAAGTCGGAGCTTCTCCCCATCGCCACAATCTCATCACCAGACAGATCAAACTCGACCAGGTTAATTTTGCGGGAGAAAAGCCGTTTTACACGTCGCTAACGACTTCCCCAGACTTCCCCGATCCACCGTTAGTGGGATCCTGCTACTGATAATGATGACAGAAAGTGTCGTTCGGTTGCGCGCGAATTAACAACTCCCCATTGTTCGCAATTCATTCTAAAGCCGCCCCATGCACACAGCTACAAACAAAAGCGTGTCGGTTCGGTTTGATTGGGACCTAATGGGAATAGGTAATCTCGTTACGCAGGCCTGCAGGGGGGAGACTGCCAAGGCTCAGCTGTGATATCTACCTGTAGGCTAGAGATTGATAAGAAGGTCATCCATCATGGTACGGAGGGGAAGTGATAGACAACGCCATCGCTGGCAATCTCTCAATACAGGTACAATGGCCACTGAAGTCCTATTCTTTTATTCCTTAACCGCTTCTGATATAGGTGCCACTTTATCAGCAGATTTTAAAGGATTTTAATCAATATTTTTTTTTCTCTGGAATATGTGTCAGAAGAGTTAGTACTTATAATTAAGAATTTTTTTTTTTAGATTTTCCTTGTCCCCTGTGGGCGTATTTAAGTCTTTTTGGCAGCTCTATTTAGCTCCCAGTCAGATATGCATATTTGTGGAATGAAAGCGAGGCCGCCAATCTGTGACGTCACAGGCGCGAGAGCTCGCTAATGACAGGTAGCAATTTAGTATGAATTACATACTGGGAGAGATTTCTTTTAGTGGCATTTAGAAGTTGGGAAGTAGATAAATAAACAAATTACTTATGGATAACAACTTCTAGTTTATTCAGGACGACGTTTTGATACAGTTATCGTTCTCAAGACAATGACATCAATAAATAAATAAGCCGTATATATTCATCCCCAGCGCGTATGAACCCCACCGTGCCTTGAAGCCCACCTTGTTAATTAATCCAGCCATCTTCACAAGCCTAATTCCGTCCTACTATATATTTCTCACCTAGTATAATACTATTGTTATCATACTGTTGACATTCACTCAAGGAACTGTATAATACTGCTTCTTCACAATTCGACTTGAGAATACTACCGCCTAATAAATAGCAGTGTAAATTGACTCCAAAATGCTGTATTGTGCCGCCTACGGTCAGTCCTCGCCATGAGCAAAATGGTGGGAGAGTGCCAGATCGCTCTCCTTAATCTGGATGGGCGAGTGATCGCTCATCTAGAAATCGCTCTCCTGGGATGTTTGGGGCGAGCGATTGCTCACCTAAGCCGAGCAGTGTTATTTTAGCAGACATTTTGGTATTCCTTTGAATCTTGCAATAAATAAGACAATACATAAAATACTCCACACGAGTGTTTGATTTATATTTGATCCAAGTCACATTTAATAATTAATTAGTTCGTCTTCAAAACTTGCACACAACTTGCACCATACATAGTTGACATACTGCCGACTGTCTGCCTCCACTGTTCTGTAACCGATATGTAACTGAACCGCCGTGCCCCAGCTTTTGAAAGTTTTCAGTTCTACCCGGTTCCCTTTTAGTTGTTTTGTACTGCCGGTATGACTCTGTTCTGCCATGGTAATGCCAACAATGATGTGGAAAACTTCAATGAAACGCAAGAAGGTATACAACAGACGCAAGTCAAAGAAAACCGCCAACTGACAGCAAAACTGGCGATCTTCAAATTAATCCTCACCTATCCCACAGTGCATCGCTGGGCATACGGTTGTGTATGTCGCGCGGTGAACCGTGGGATAGATCAAGAAATAAACTGGAGATCACCAGTCTTGCCAGCTGACGACTGTTACCAGGTTACGAGCCCGTGACGTCGCATTATTCTACTGCGCATGACAGTTGTCTTACTTCCGCTTCCTTTGCAAATCGAAACCGCAACCACGAAAACCAGTGAATGAAAGGTGACGAAAATACTGCCGATATAGACTGAAGAAATAAATATTTTTCTCTCGGATTTGGCGGAGCGACGAATCGCTCGTCTTGCGACCTCTGGGCGTGTGTGGAGGAGAAGGGGAGCGATCGCTCGCCTTTCATGGCGAGGACTGTACGGTTGTACAAAACGCACCCCTCCCCACATTGGTTTTCCGGTCATTGCAGTTCTGCTTATCTTATAATATACTCCTTCCAGGGCTTCGTTTTTAGAATTAGTGCGCGAGCTAAAAATAGCTTACGTCAAAATATTTAGGAGAGGGTATTTGAAATCAGGCGAGTGGTTGCAATATAATACAATATAAAATATGACCGTTTACGCGAGCTAACTATCACTCTCGTCACATGAATTTACTAGTCATGATAAACAAACTAATTAATTTATTTAATGAGCCTAATATTCAGAAATTCAACGATTTCCCCATTACATTATGAAGGGATCGGGTCAATATATTACAAAAGTTTGCTCAGCAAAATGCAGAACAGAGCAACTCTAAAACATTGGAGCTACATTGTATTGTAGACCTGAATTGCATGAAATCTTTCAGTCGCAGTAATTCAAGGATAATTTTTCGGTCCATGGACATTACAGCTATCCATACTAAGCTATTGTAGATCTGAATTGCATAAAATCTGCAGATTTTTACTCACGGTAATTCAAAGATAATTCTTTGGTCCATGGACATTATACAAACACAGCATGTTGTGATTATTAAATTTGATTTTTTAGAACTCAATTTTCAAAGAATGGCTACAGAAATATGCATGTCCGATTACACTTCAGGAAAAAATATTGTAATAGTGGAAACCCTTTACATATTTTTTTGTACAATTGAAGGTGAATGATTTATGTTTCAATTGAGCATAGAGAAGTCAAACCCAAGACTGTGCGGAAGTACGTTGAAGCAGATAGCTTACACGAAGTACCACGATTCAAGAAATCTACATACAAATTAGAGGCGATAATTAGTACTAAATTTACCTCTTTGGATGCTTAACTAGTCTCGGTAATGGATGATTGCCAGGTATTTGTAATACCTTGTGTTATTTGTAGTCCCTTAATTTAGGAATAATGGTGAAATGAAAGAGTAATTACCTCAAAATAATCTCTGTAACACGATATCCTTCCTCTCCTGCATTAACATGTAGCAGTGGTCTCAACAGGGACAGAATGACCCGCCTAAATGTTAGGATGGTCTTCTCGACTAATTTCTTTCCTCCTGTAAATCTCTTGATGTTAAATTACAATAATACTGCTCCTCGTTGATCAGGCAGGTGTTTTGTATATCCTTATGTCCAATCCACAGGAAGTGTTGAAAATCGCCAATCCAGTAGGGGATTTCACTGCAGTACCATCCTTGATTCCAAGCAGTGGGGAGAATCATTAACTGTAATAGGTGTTATATAAAACAGCTGCTTTCCATCCATTGACAGCCGATTACCTCACAAGGTGACCAAACAAAGCAGGTGGGATAGACTTTACAAGTAGATGTGTAGCCTTATCACTCTTACTGAGCCCAGCCAGACCTCTCCACTGTCCTGTTGAACACACACTGCCCCTCCATACACAAGCAGAGTTTGCTGGTTCCCTTTGAAGCAGTCAGACCCTCAATGATTAGCCTCCCATCTGTTCTGCGAGATCTGGACTCTGGGAGGGCCAGTGGAACCCTGCTGTTTTCCTAATGGAGAATGGAGTGTCTACTGGGAAAGAACAATCAGTACTCAATCAGGGGACTAGTCCTTAAGCCTCCAAGTTGAGTGTCCAGAAGAGGTACATCTTGATGTGACAATCCACTGTGAATTTAGAGGCCAGGACACCAGGCATTAGCGTTCATTTTTTCTTCACCAAAAATTACATTTCTAGACTGCAAAACTACTGAAAAGGAACCCATTTTCTGAGTCAAGCAGGTATTTATGATGCCAGTCATTTAGTCTAGAAGCCTTGGCACTGCTTATTTCCCTTTCACCTTTGTCACCGTAACAAAGCAGGCCCCCTCCCCCTCATGACCCTCACTTAATAAACCTGGCTGTCACAATCGAAGGACCACGCCCACCTCTATTATTCTCACCTATTCACTCAGTAACAGTGTATTTCCCCCATAGATGCGTTGTATGTACAAAAGGGATCAAAAAGGTCTCAAGAAAGTGACAGGTCCAACTGTGCAGTAAAACATGTTTTTGTCAAAGAACATCAGTTACAAAGAAATACAACAGATTTTGTTGCAGGTAGAAGAGTGAAATGGCATATAAATGTGCACACACTAGGTTCCCTGTTAATAAATTCATTGTTTATAATGTTTCATCCTCTTGGACATCTTCTCTAGCCAAGTCGACGTACATCACGTTGCTCTGTACATTGCCTTGGCATACTTCTCTAGTAAAGTTGGAACGTGAATCCTCATCGATGAGTGGAATGCAGAGACGGCTCGCTGCATCCAATCAGAATGGGCGTTACGTAGGGTGCACTCCACACTAGGCCACGGTTTCGCATAAATGGCCCCTCCCTAATTTCATAATAAGGAAGGTCGCCTGTTTTTGACAGCATGGTAATTCTTCTTCCCTTTCTACTAACTGATATCTATAGTATCACCCTGCTGGACGTCACCATTTCTTCAAACGAGGATATAACATTTGCTTGCTGGTCTCAACTACGCGCCACTACGGAGTTAATCG